>JANHFT010010510.1:233153-266084 GCA_032467955.1 Pseudoxenodon macrops | reverse complement strand
GTTACAGTCCTGCAGTCGTAAGTGGGAGGAGATGGTGATAGGAATAATGAGAAGACTAATAGTAACAGTAATGCAGTATTAGTAAGTAGTTTGACAGTGGTGAGGGAATTATTTGTTTAGCAGAATGATGCTAAATGATCATTGTATCTTTTACCACTTCTTCCATTTCAACTTGTAACAAATAATTATACAATTTCTTAATCATTTTTCATCTTTCCCAGTCAACATTTTATATAATTCCATAATTCCCAAATTAAAACCATATTGTTTTTTATCTTTTTCAAACCTTGATTGTATTTATACATTTGCAGATATAATCTTGTCTTGTCTAATTGCTTATGTGGAGTTTCTGTCTGACCCAGTCTTTCTGAATGGATTATCAAATCTGCATTTCTAAAAGCTGGCCACCTCCAGTTTCTGCTTGGGACGGGGAGACTGGTGCTGGTTTCTGCCTCCCTTAAGATTTTTTTCCCATTTCTCCTTTGGGAGAAATATTTTATCCTGCCTTTTTAATATTTCCCAAAATATGTCATTCTCTAGGAGGGTGGGTGGGTGCTGACTTTCTACAATATAAAATAGTAGAGAGAACTGGGCAAACTGGAAAGCTTTATCCAAACAGCAATTGGATAAAGAATGATAAATAGCAGTCATGTTCCCTACCAGAAAATTCCTTCATGATAGGATAAATATAGCTCAAAGACTCCACTGAGGCATTCCTACAAGGGCATATACTCTGATAACAATGAAGTTTAAAAGATGATACCAAGTTCTAACATCCATGGAGTCCAGGCCCGTCTCTAAACAAAGACATTTTTAGCGCATGTGGGGACTGCAGGGGTAGATGAGATAGCTTCATGGATGTTAGGATATCTAAAAGGAAGCCCTTGCAAAATGCAGAGAGGAAGTAGGCATCTTTTGAGTGGAAAAAATTAAGGATAGCTGAGGAGTTATGCTGTGAACCTTTTTCCAGATATAGAAAGTGTTTGAGGACAAGAAAGCCGTGGAATAGCAAACCAGGGTATGTATAAGTACACATCTCTCAATATATCCCCATTAATTTGCCAGTTATGAATGTCATGATATTTTTATACAAATACTAGGATGTTCGTTTTCTGACAATGTAGTACTAGTTTTTATTCTTAGCAGAACAAAGCCAAAACTCTCAGTTTCTTTCCTATTTCAACTTGGGAGACAATTGCGTTTTCTGCTTATAGAAGAGCTGGATCCACTCACCCTGCTAATACAGGGAAAGGTTGAGTGGGGAAATATGGCTGAGGTTATTGGGTTGGTATTTTGGATAAAAGGGGCTGAAATGCACCCTGGCCTTTCCAGCCACGTTCTTTCCTTTTACACCCTTGGATTAGAGAAAAATAATGCAATTTGAGAAGAGATTGACAATATTTTTTTTTTGCAACAATTAGCAGTGCAGTGATTATTTACTTATATAGATTAAGTATTTAAATATAAATAGTCCTAGTTTAACAATCACTCATTTCGCAACCATTTGAAGTTATGATGCCACTGAATGAGTCATATTTATGATAGGACCTCAATAGTTGTGGCCATCACAGTGTCACCACAGTCAAGGGAATGTGATTTGGATTTTTGTCGACAAGGTCATGTCATACTTATGATTGTCACAGAATCCTGCGATCACATCATCAACATTTGCGACTTTCATGCTGGCTTCCGATAAGCAAAGTCAATAAGGATGCTGGCAGGAGGTTACAAATGGCAATCACACAATGTCACACTTCATGACATTATGGGACTTGCTTAATGATGATAACTGGGAGTGCCAGAACTGCTGTCACAAAGCAGCGTGATCACCTGATGTTGTGCTTTGTGACCACATTGCTTAGTGATAAAATTTGCTGTCCCAAATATTGTTACTAAAGTAAAGACTTCCTGTAATAAGAACAATGAAAGAGCAACACTGACTTGCAGCTACACTAAGACAGTGGATTCCTTCCTCCTGCTTTTTCCTAGCCTAGAACCAATGAGGATTAATTAATCAATCCTTTCTCAGGTCTTTGGAAAGGACTAAGACTGGGTACAAATGCCACAATCCATTCTAAATAACTGTCTGACTCCGGATCATACAATAACGATTTACTTGGCAATTTGAAGTGCAAGGGTGACATCGTGTGGTTCATTCAAAGACCACATTGTCTTGACATAATGCTATCTGTGAAACGAAACAGATGAAGGCCAAAAAAGTGAAAATCTCTGTTCACATCACTTCTTATCCTAGTCCGGTACTTGAACCTGAGCATTTTTCAGAATTGTCCACAAGGAGAAAAGAGGGAAAAGAGAGAAACTAATACATACGTTCAGCTACAGGAAACCTAGGTGTTAGGAACAATGATCATATCTGTGCCTAACTGAATCAGGAAGAGGCAGGAAAGAGTACTTTGAAGCTTTCCACTCCATGGATCAGAAAACCAAGTCAATGGTAGAGTCTCTAGTGAAGATAGTCCTCAACCTACGACCACAGCTGAGCCCAAAATTTATGTGGCTAAGTGAAACATTGATTAAGGGAGTTTTGCCCCATTTTATGACTTTTCTTGCCACAGTTGTTAAGTGAATCAGTGCAGTTGATAAATTAGTAACACAGTTGTTAAGTGAAATTTATTTTCCCATTGATTTTGCTTCTCACGTCTGCAAAAGGCGATCACATGACCCCGGGACACTGCAACTGTCATAAAGATGAGTCAGTTGCCGAGCATCTGAATTTTGATCATGTGACCAGGATACTGCAATTGTTGTAAGTGTGAAAAATGGTCGTAAGTCACATTTTTCAGTGACGTTGTAAGTTTGAACGGTCACTAAATGAACTGTTGTAAATCGAGGACTACCTGTATTCATGCAACATTACACCAGGTAGAGTAATGCAAAGAAGAAACTGAAAATCCCATTACAGGAAAACACTAAAGGATTATTAGATATCATGGAAGTCTGGTGGGATGAGATTCATGATTAGACTATTAAACCTAGACTTTTGATATGTTCAAAACAAAAAACTAAAAATAGAGAGGTAGGGCAGCTGTTTATATAAAGAAACCATATGTCCATAAAGAAATTCATGTTCCTAAAAATGGACCTTCATTAACATTTACAGGAAAAAGGAAGAAAAGTGACTGTGTAAGTTTTGTACAAGTGTCTTCTCTAGACAGAGGAAGGGGACAATCCCTTTCTAAATCAATTCATAAATATCCTGGTACAGGGGGGTTCTAACTTACCTCGCCGCCGGTTCGCTGCCTCCCGCGCCATGTGGGCGCACCGCGCCGCATGGGGACACGCATGCACAGTAGAAAAAAACCAAAAAAATCCCAAAAAGAGGCCGAAAACAAGATGGCGACGCATGCGCAGTGCCAGAAACTCAGCTTCTGCACATGCGTAGAAGAAAAAACAAATTCCAAAAATGTTTTTTCACAAAAAGAAGATGGCGCCGCCCATGGAGCAGAACCAGCTCCGTGACGTCACCAGCAGTCTACTACCTACTTGGTAGAACCGGTCCGAACTGGTAGGAACCCATCTCTGTCCCGGTATCTTCTTACTGATAAATACACTGATTTATACACTGATAGATAACAGCAATCATACCATGTTGGGAGTTCCAAATGACTAGAGGACAAAAAGCTAACAGAAATAAAACATTTCCCTTCATTTGGACTTCAGAATGGTTTCAATAAATTCAGGTGAAACTTTGGCACTGTATCATGGCTTGAAATCCTGAAGAAGAAACATGTTAACAGCAATGAGGAGGGGCAATCCTGTTTTATTTGTCAAAGGCTTTCTCTTCACCTGAAAAACTGCCTGCAGCTTGTTTTTTATTAAGTTGTTCCATATATCCCAAAATGTTCAACACATTTTTCTTTCCAACACGATCCTTTGTCTTTTATGCAAAAACCCACATTGATCCTCGTGAATGAATTCTTGCAAATTTTTCAGTCTTTCAGCTAGAATCTTTATAAGCAACTTAGAGTTCTAAGATAGAACATTGTATTTCGTAGAGATTTTGAAAGTTTATCCTCAAAACCTTTAGAGTACAAACCTGATAAT
Source organism: Pseudoxenodon macrops (assembly GCA_032467955.1). Lineage (NCBI taxonomy): Eukaryota > Metazoa > Chordata > Lepidosauria > Squamata > Pseudoxenodontidae > Pseudoxenodon > Pseudoxenodon macrops. The sequence goes on along the minus strand of JANHFT010010510.1, from coordinate 262,019 downwards.
CTATCAGATGCTGGCATCCTTCCTTGAGCTTTTTTATACATTCCAAAATGTCTCTAATTGTTATAGCTTCCTTCATAATTTTTATAACTTCCAAAACTTCCCTTATTTTTATAAGGTAATTCATAATTTTCTTCCTTCCTCTACAATCCTTTGTAGATTTTGTTTTCTAAGATATTCATCTATTTTCTGCAAAGAAATAACACATCCTTTAGAAAAAAAAATTGGAATATTGATGAAATGCTTTTTGCAGACACATTAGCCATTAATGCAGTATCTCTGCCTTGAAATTTCATCATCTTTTCCTCTTTCTTTTCTAGCCATTTCCTGTTTTTTTTCCTGCAAAGTCAAAGGTTGACCGGATTTTTTGTTTTTTGTTTTTGCTTTACATGGTTCATTTTCATATCCATTTCCCTTAATAACATAGATAGCTGTTGCTATAATAGTTTAATTTGCTAAGAGAGAGTTATCTTCTCTGGATATTTCTTTAATCTTTTCTTTTGATCACATCCAAAATATTTTGGGTTTTCTTTTGCCTCTTCTTCTTGAGTTATTATGTTTTATAAAGTAATCTCTAATAAAAACTTTACTTGCGTCCCAAGCCATTCTCAAATTAAGTTATTTAATTCATGGATTTTCCCTGCCATACAAATGTAGATATATCCTTTTGCCATTGTTTAAATGCTGCATCAGTTGTCAAAATAGGTATTGTTTGAAATGAAAACAACATTCTAGGTAAAATATTCATGTTAACCGCAGAAATTCCTCTCATTAATGAAAATTGTATTTTCACTTAACATATTTTGTTTACTTTCATTCCATGTCTTAACGTATCTATTTTGGAATTATATACAATTCATATTTGTCATACTGATACCCAATTATTTTACCTTCTTCTCAATATTAAAGCCTAATTTTGTTTGATCTTGTATTTTTATATTTTTGTTAACATCTTCATCTATATTAATGTTAAAACATGCTAACGAATCAAATTCTTTTGTTTATTGTTTCAAATTCCTTTCAAGGATCTTTCAAAACCAATATCAACTCATCTGCAAAAGCTCTTGATTTAAATCTTTACTCCCTTAAATAATCTTATCTTGTTTTATGTCTCTATTCGGTATTTCAAGAACCAAAATAAATGGGAGAGGGAACAATGGGCAGTCTTGTCTTGTTTCTTTTTGTATCTCACATGGTTTTACTAGATACACATTAATAATTATTTGTGCTTTCTGTGAAGTATAAATCGATTTTACCCATTTTATAAAATTATCTGCAAAATTCATATGTACCAAACTAAAGACAGAATTCTTGTGAGATCCCTTTTGAGTGGAGCCCACAAGATTGTTTCAAATGTCTACTGGTTGGGACCATTCCCTGCAAGCAGCTTTGGTCAAATGACACCTAAAGTTCCTTCAAAATTCTATGTTCTATAGTTTTGCAAATCATTGTGAATCTTATCCAGATCACCTTCTGTTAGGCAAGGATTCAATGAAATCTGTTTGCTTTAGTTTTTCCCTATTCTTACCACTGCGTTGACCTATTAATCCCCTTATTCCACTCCACATAATTAATCCTATTGTGGTTAATCAAAATTGCAACACATCACGAAATTCTAAGATTGAGAAGGGGTATGATATGCTGGGGGAATGAATGGAATGATTCAATAGAAACATTTTTCATTAAAAATCTAAAAATGCACTGTTGTCTTTCACTATCACAAAATTTCTGCAGCATTCTTTTTCTTAATATAATTTTTTTAAAGGGTAAATTAAAAACAATGAAAATTAATATAAAGTAAGAAAAAAAAGAAAGCTAAAAGTGCAAGAAAGGAAAAAAACTAAAAGAAAAAATAGGAAAAAGGATATAAAGGACCCTCCAATTTTATTTAGAGCAATTTTAAGTAAAATTATACATGTATCTCTTATTCTATGGTTACAATATAAAATTCTTTCTACAATCTGTCCTGTCCAGTCATCAAAACCATAAATCATATATTCATTTTTCCTGTTCTTTACAAAAAGTCTATAAGGGCGTTTGATTTCCTGCATTAGTCTTGAAGCCAAGGAAATGGGTGGAAAATAAGACAAGATACTCAGTCTCTAATTCAATTTTATTTTATTCATGGCCTCTGTACATTCCAAGATGGATAGGGAAAATACAGAAACAAGTATTTATGGGACAGAGTTTCAGTAAATATTTTCATCCTTTTGCATTCATTTCCCTGCTCTGTTTTCAAATGTCCCCAAAGTACCATTTCGGCACACAGTGAATAGGTTTCTCCTCCCAAATGGTCTGCAGACGTTGCACCCATGAAGTCAACATTTGTTTTCTTTTCTCTTCTGTCACATACTCAGTGGCAAAGCAGATATGAGGGTAAAGGACACTGAAACCACAGAAGTGCAGCATTCCATGCTGGAATTTAAAAAAAAGAGACACAGTAAAAGCTGTAATGTTAGGCTTGTTGTGATCAGACCGTGGTTGATGCAGTTAAAAGCAACAACAACAGCAATATTGTAAAGCTGAATTCACAGTAGCTTTCAGGCAAAGTTGGCAAGAAGGAGCCAGGGGATAAATAAAAAATAGATACGTAAATAAGCACAGAGCTCCAAAGCCTTTGTATATTTATGTGGGACAAGAAGTCCTTTAAGAATTCCAATCTCAGATAAGAAAGATAAGGCTTTAAAGATAATTATCAGTATTTGGAACTCGGCTGCACACAATTGGCCAAGTGGACCCTACTTCCTGGTATAATATATAGGCAAACAATTATCTATTATGGCTATTCCAATACATTTCTATGCAGTTCTCATGGATAACAGACATAGCCTGTTCATGACACTTCTCAACCCATGAAGCATACAGGCTTAGTGCAATTATAGTTCACAACTTTATCAGGCCTGACTGAAACATCTATTCACCTATTTATCTACCTGCCATTCCAACCTTCCAACCTTCCAACCAACCAACCAACCAACCAACCAACCAACCAACCAACCAACCAACCAACCAACCAACCAACCAACCGTAAGTGACTTAGAATACCCTAAATTTGTAATTAAAAACAAATATACAATCAAAATTTAAATTTTTACCAATACGTTAGCCTATAGAAGAGGACTATTTAAGTATCATTGTTCTACAACATGAGTGTTAACTCAAGGCCCGTGGGGCCGCCTTGGAAACAGCAAAGGACCAGCCCGCGTGGCCCTCCCGAGCTCCGTTTTTGCTGGCAGAGGGTTGCAGGAGGAAGTCACAACTGAAAACAGAACTTGGTAGCCCATTTTCGCTGGCAGAGTGCTCGAGCCACCACAGGCGCCCCTGACATGAGTGAGGTGGCCATGCCCACCCTGGCCATACCCACCCCAACCCGACGTCAACACAACCTTTATGTGTCCCTCAATGAAATCGAGTTTGACACCCCTGTTCTATAACTTCCACTAATCCAGGCAATTGGTTGTGCTGGCTGAGACTAAAAGCAGTTGTAGTTCAGCAACTAATGCAGATTGAATTGAACTGAAAACGTCTTGAGTTCAAAATGACCCAATTCAACTATAAATCTCATTTTCAGTTCTTAATGAGTGTTTCAGTTCGATTCCAGCCACTGCAGAAGTATTCTGAGCACTAACCTGGACACCTTTTTGAGCTTGAAGCACTATTAGAATTATTGGAGCAGAGTTGTGACACTTCTATGAACTTGGGATGTTTTGCCCATCCCTATTAAAGGGCCAAGAAGTTGCACTTTATTTAGCCACCTCCTATTTCCCTAACTCAATGGCTGTAGACTAGCCAGCCTTAATATTCCATGTAAGCAAGAATTTGAGGAAAGGAAAAGGAAAAGAATTGGCTCTGAAGAGCTTCCTGCCTCAGTTCCCTTATGCATAGGATATATATCTCTAAAACACTAATACTAACATGAAAATGTTTTTAATGTTTTCAATTCTGCTTTATTTTGGAAGGTCACTGGCAAAAGCAACATACGGTATTTAGAAACATAAAAGGACGTTTACCGATCGATCATGTTATTCTTCATGTTGTGGACAGAGTAAAGAAAAGCCAATGTCAAGAAATTCCTCCAATTATGGTTTGAAGCCCCAGTCATATAGAGGGAAAGTGGGACTGCTACCTCTGCTCGAACCATAACTACTCATTCATAAAGGCCGAGTCCATATTTCTAGGATTCTTATTCACAGATTTCTGGCTGGAAGATCTAGAAGCCGCAGTCCCAACAGGCCCCAAAAAGCACTACATTGAGGAAAACCACAAATCAAGAGCAAGAGAAGACACTGATTGGTTGAAGGAAACAGACAGAGTGTCCAATGGTGAGCATAGATGAATGCATGTATCAGTCAGTTGCACAGTGTGCTTGCCATGACTGGCTGACTGAGATCTGCTGAAGCAGAGGTCTCCAACCTTGGCAACTTTTAAGCCTGGCGGACTTCAACTCCCAGAATTCCCCAGCCAGCTGCTTCAAGTTGCCAAGGTTGGAGAGCCCTATTCTGAAGAACTGAAAGAGGAGTTCAGTCCCTATCTAATTCTCCAGAAGCCAAACCTGAACCAGCATTTGCATTTAGTCACCACATACCTGCATGGGCCAGAGAAGGTAACGAATATTACCACTGGGTCCTTTCTCTGAATACATTTCTTCATCTCCTCCAGTGGTAAATGAAAGCAAGGCTAATTTATTCTGGAAAGGAACACAAGTTTTATGTATATATTCTAAATCAACACTCAATACAACAGAACCCCACCCTTCCAGTATGGGGGGTATGCTACAGGATGCTACAGGATGCAGCATTAAACCACGACCAAATTACATTGCAATGTGATTTTTTTTAAAAACGAACAGTATCCTTTAGAATAAATTTCAGAAAGCTGCACTATGCTTTAAAAATATGAAATAAGATTTTAAAGGCCAGTTTAAAATACTGAATTGACAGATCTATATAATTAATACTTATGAAAAGTCCACAAACAACCATCAACAAGGACACCCAATTGCCTGCCAATTGGGCCAAACTTCATTAACAGGCTATAAGTTTCCATAGGTAAACTCAGGTTAATATGCCAATTATAGGTTGAGTGCATCTGAAACACATTTCTTCATTGTAGGGTTTTTTCCAAGTTATTTTATTTTGAAGCCAATTTTTCATGCAGTTTAATTTTCAAGATCTTTAATTTGCCACAGATTCAGGGAAAACTTTTCCCCCAGTGTTTCTAATGGCATAGATGGTAATTAAGATTCAAAGCAATTTTTGATGTTGCGCTGATTCGTGTACAGCCTTTCTTAGGAAATTTCAGCAATAAAGTATTCATTATAAATCTCTTGGTTTTCAAGTTGTTTTTCAAATTTGCCAATTTCTAGAAAACAGAGCCCTGCTAATAAAAACAGCACATTTGTAAAGAAAGGCTGGCTAGATCTACTACCATGATCCTGCAGGAAGTTCATACTTTATAGCGTACATCTTTAACAGTGTTATGCCACATATGAATAATTATCATGGTCAATTCTTGAGGATTTGCTAAAACAGATTTAAAAGGAATGTGATGCCACAAGAGTTTTTAATAAAGTTTATCAACCTTAAATCGAATTTCCAGAATGCTTATAAGACTTTCAAGAAAACGTGTTACATTTAGTATAAATGTTTTATGTAACACTGATGAAATTCCTTTGCTATTAAATATTCATGTAATCTACTTCTGAAGGTAGATTTAGATTTAATTCTGGGAGTTGAAGTCCACACATCTTAAAGTTGCCAACCTAGATGCTTTACCTAGAAATGACTGACTCTGCTTGGGTTTGCTGTCAGGTTGATATTTGTGACTATTCTATTTGTGAAATACATTCCATAGTTAAGGGGTTTATATTATTATATCTCCTATTTTTATTTGGTTTCTTAATTATACTTTGTTAACTATCTTCAGTATATGGTAGATACAAGGGCATGATATTAATGTCAGTAAAATCTTAGTTTAATGTATATTTATAGACCACCTACCTTGAGTAAACCAGTATCATAAATCTTTGGGTAATCATGAGCAAATCCTTGGACTAAGACTCTGTCCATCCAGCCTTTCAGGATGGCTGGCATGTTGAACCAATATAAAGGAAACTAGATAGGAATACAAGAAAGGAATGATACCTTTGGTTTTAAAATGCCCCATAAACACCAACTTCTTCAGAAAGGCAACAATCGAGCAGGAAGTATTGCAAATAAGTATAAATTAACAAAGTCTGGCATTATTATTATTACTACAACACTGTGCCTCCAACATGGATCCTTCTATTTAAGGATAGCGATTGGCAAAGCATACCAAAGGTCAGATAGATCCCTTCAGCAAATGTTTTTATCTACATCAGAGATGAGGATCTATGGCCTCTTTATGATTTGTGAACTTTAACTCCTAGAATTCCTGAGCAGCATGGCTGGCTCAATAATACTGGGAGTTGAAGTCTACAAGTCAAAAAAGGGCCATAGTTTTCCATTCCTGATCTACATCATCTAAAGCAATCATTTTCCTCAGCTTGTTCAATAATCTTTTAAAGATATCTGCATTTTTAAATTTTTATTTGTCAAGCATGTATTAGATAATATATATAAGTATAAACATGATTTGAATACATGAAATGAATACGACTAAAAGGGAACATTAGGACAGGGACAGTAGGCACGATGGTGCGCTTATGCACGCCCCTTACAAATCTCTTAGGAATGGGGTGAGGTCAACAGTAGACAATCTAAGGGTAAAATTTTGGGGATTTGGGGACGAAACCACAGAGTCAGGTAGCACTGCCCACTCTGTTGCTGAAGTTTTATTTACTGCAGTAGGGTTTGGAGAGGTTCACTTTAAGTTTGTATCTATTGTGTGGTCGTGTATTGTTGTGGTTGAAGCTGAAGTAGTCTTTGACAGGTAGGATATTGTAGCAGATACTTTTATGAACTACGCTTAGGTCATACCGAAGGCGGCGTAGTTCTAAGTTGTCTAAGACCAGAATTTCAAGTCTGGTGGCATAAGATATGCTGTTGTGTGCAGAGGAGTGGAGGACTCTTCTCATGAACTACCTCTGGACACGCTCAATTGTATTAATGTCCGATATGCAGTGCGGATTCCAGACAGATGAGCTGTATTTGAGAATTGGTCTAGCAAATGTTTTGTACGTTCTGGTTTCATTTCTTCCAAAACAAAACCAGATTCATCTATAAGGCACTAGTTGGAAAAGTTTAATCAAAATAGATTAATCTATTGAACTGTCACTCCCAACCTAATACTCCCTAGATACAGACACTCTCTGCCCCAACCAATTTGACCGCAGTTGGATAATCAAAATGGAAGATGGACTTCAACACATCTGGAGGACAGGTAGCTCAGAATTTTGAGGAACATACTACACTCACCAGCACCTATTGGACCAAAATGTAAGGGATAATATTTTGAAACTTCTTAGATGATATGATCAAGTCAAAGGAAGCACAAACCTAAAATTTCCCTAAATTCCAAAGTCTAAAGGGTTGCATGAACAGGATCTAAGCTGTTAAACCAATTTGATCCAGCACCGGAAGTCTCGCATAAATAAGCTTTTGAAAAAAATAATGACCTGAAAAATCACCAAGTCAGCTTTGTTCACTTTCTTTTGCTCCTCAATCAAATCTTCAGTCAGACGTCCATTTTCATAAGCTTTCCAGGTCTCAACTCCATAATTAAAATGATCAGGATTGTATAGGTCACCTATAGGCACAACATAACAAACAATCTAATTGCATTTGAAAAGCTGCCATCTCAGTCTTTTTTTTTTTTAGTATATATGGTATCTTTTTCCTTATAGTACTCTTGTACTACAATAAAATGTATTCTTGGGAATACAAACTACAAATGTATACTTCTACCTCATCAGTGGTGCCTACCAACTATGTCCTTCCTTGTCGCTCTTGGTTCAAATTGCATTTCATATAAGTCTGAAACAGTGACGGTACATCCTTGCTTCTTCAGTTCTTCCACTGTCAAGGTTTTAAACGAACCATTTAGAGATTTAGGCTCTTGGTCTGCGTACACAATCAATACTTCTTTCCCTGATGTTTAAAAAGGAGAAGAAAAGCAATATTTACTTAAAATAGGGATTCCAGACGCAGATAAAAATCAAGGTGAGAAGATTTTCTGCAATCAGGAACAGCATTCCAGTTTGAACATTGTCTTAATTAGAAGTCTGTAACTGGTTTTTTAAAATATTCTTTTACCTTTTTATCAGTCAGACCAAGGTAGATATTTTTTTATGCTTTTGAGTCAGTCTTAACTCCTGGTGACTAATTGGACAATGCACTGCCATTTTCTTACCGTGATTTAGGAAGTGTTCCAGCCCTAGGAAGCATTATCTGCTTCTTAGGGCTGGAATTGAGTGACTGGACAAGGCCACAGACACTTTGTCTCTAATGCAGGACTAGAACTCACAATCTCCCAATTCATAGGCTGATGCCTTAACCAGTACACCAAACACGCTTGAGGTAGCTATTCCTATGGAGACTAGTATAGATTTATTTCAAGCTCTAATCAGCTAGCCATATAGATATCTATATATCATATATCATGTATCTCTCTCTCTCTCTCTCATATACATACATTACACATTACAAAGCAGCTAACTTAGGGCAGCAGACCGGAAGCACCTGAAGATGGCAAATGAGATTTTGCCGAAACGTTGTACTCATAACACATTTAAGTCTACACGGGAAAGAACCCAAACAACACAATACCTACATACAGGCACCCGTGAAAACCTCAAAAAACAAATATGTATATATGTATATATATATATATAAAACAATTAGTTTGTCTTTGCATTATAGCTTCTGTGATTTCTGGTTCTGTCTTCTGCTTCTTGTCCTTGTACTTGCTAGCACTTTGTAAGAGCTGCATGGGTATTGTATACATACATCGTGTTTTATATTATTGTATATAAACAAGTTTCTTCTATAAATGAATCCTGCTGAGTTATTTACTTGTGTGCTGGTTGAATCACTGCAGACTCTGACAATTTTGCCTCATAGAGAGTTATGTTGTTCCCTCTCAATGACTCTAACTGAAGTCCTGAATCAGAATTCGATTTAATTACAAGGGCTTCTGCATATGTGGCAGGCATATTATTTGTGGGAACCAGAAAGTTATCCTATTCTGATATTTAGACATTTCAGCAAAACTCTAACCAACCGGTAATTTGTTTTTATGTGATGGCTCCCTCAGATGGCAGACTCAGATGATTGAGGCAAAGAAGTGTCAGGAATGTCAGGGGGGTCCAGAAGAGAGTGGCCAGATGAATAACTGACTGCACAGTCTGAACAAGGGGCTCAGTTGCAGACTGTCAACAGAGATAAGCAGCTGGTTATCAGAGAAGAGGCACAGCTGCAGCTGGTCAGCATGGACAAGGAAGAGTTGCTGTTCCCATCCAATCCAAGATTGTGCAGAGATCAGTGGAAGAAGATGCAATGTAGTCCGTTAGGCTACTTGTGACGAGGTGCCTAATTACCTCAATGCATATTTTCCTCGTTGGTTTGAACCTGGTTGGTGCCTATTTACCTTGATATTTTGAACCTGGTGGTTGTTGGAGACAACTGCCAGTAAACTGACTAATTTGTTGGATCACTCTTGACTCATTGCCTTGAACTTGTGGAGATCATATTGCTTTTGTCATGCTTTGGAACTGCTGGAGCCAGGCTGTTTTGACCCCATTGAAACTATGTTGCCTTCACCAAGACTGGAGGACAGAGAATTGAATCTTGAAATTGGCAGTTGCTTCCATCCTGCTCGGAGTTTACCTTGCAGTCACCCTGCCTGAAGTTCACTGATTCTTCTTTCACATTTTTCAGAGAGGTCACTTAAAATTGACTCTAAGGACTGCATTGCAACCTGGGGAATGACAATGAGGTTGGTTATGTGAAATAAGCACATTTAATCCAGGACATTTGCTAGCAGCATATTAGTTTTCACTAACTAGTTTAGCATTGGTTCTCCCCTCCAAACATAGCCCATTTAACATCCAGAGCTTGCTAACAGATTTAACATACCTAATACCAACTGTACAAATTGGATGTCTGTGTATGATTTCAGAATTTTGACTACATCTGTCTTCTTTGTTACTGTCTCACCTTAAACTGAAATATGTTTCTATTGGATCTTTGCCAGTCTAGACTTTGAGGGGATTATATGCTTGAAAACAGAACACTCTGCTGAAAGTTAAGCTTTTTATGTTATCTCATCATGCCTGAAAGTGTTATAAGATCTTCTATTCTGGATGTGACAACAGTATGAAAATATATTAAATATATTAAAACTCCTTTGGATGATTGAAGGGCATGTATTAATAAACAAAACAAAATGGGCATTTCTTATTTGCCATTCACATTTTTCTTACTTTTATTTCACTATTATCTCCTTGGAACTTGTCAAGGAAACATCTGCTGTTTAATATATAAAACATGCATAGTAAAAAAAAATGCTTAAAATATAGAATAGTATTCTCTGCCAAATTACAGTTATACACTTCAAGAAACTTTACTAAGAACAAATCTGTTGGTTATTTCAAACATGCTTTCTTTTAAAAGAATGCAAATGACCAGTTGTCTGGAAGGAGTATAAATCCTTCCATTTCCCACCATCCAGTCAGAGCTGAAGAATCTTCTCGGATGAGAAGTGAAACGTTTTCAAAAAAAAGCAAGAAAGTCCAATTGTCTCTTGAAAAAGCACCATTACCTGGATGATTGAGAATCTCCATAGACATCTGTTGACCTGGGATCACTATCAATGTATCCTTGAGGGAATATCTACAAAGCTGTACTGCTTCAATATTAATGTGTCAATCAACCTATATTAAGCCTTAATTATATGTTGCTAATACTGTATTTCAATTACAAAAGGCAGGTCTTGCTTCAAACTTAACTGATTCAAAATATAATGGAAAATATACTTATGTAAATACTGTATATGTTGATATAATATATACAGTATATGTTCCTCTCTTTATTTAATGGCCAAAGAGACAGATACATTGGAAACAGAGAATTAATTTGCTTCAATCCAAATCTCTAATTGCTACCTGTATCTGTTACTTCTTATAAAATCCAGATATATTAGATATCACTGAATCCATTAGAACACAAATACTTAACGCATGTAGTTCTTAATTTATAATGTATACTTGTGTTTCTTGGTTTATCAACTTGGTTATCAGTCTGTTTGTACTATGGGAAATTAATAGCATTGTTATAAGAAAAATGATGATAAATATTATTTCTACAAACTTGTTTCTCTTCTTCTCAATATCAATCAGCAAATTAATTTTCAAGACATCAAAAATATTAAAATGGAAGTCCAACAATGGTGTGGTAAATAATAAAATATATTTATATGTATGCAACTTCAGACTAAATCTGTCCAAAGATTATGAGTAGGATTCCCAAGTAGGAATGCTAAAGGTTCTCCAACAGCAGGAGATTCAAGGTGAAGCAAGAAATCAGTGTTTCCAGTCATAGCGTCTATCAGCTGGAATAGAGATGATTCCCCCATTCTCCACTTCAAGCTGTGAAGAATGAGATGTTCAAAAGGGTCTTTGAGGACACTTATCTCTTTATTAATTCATCATCAATATAAAACACAGTTGCATAGTATGGATTAAATATTGAAAATCCAAAAAGTATCAGGCGCAAGTAACCAGGAACAGGAGTTGAGTTCAAAGCACTAAATGTTTATTCCATGCTACCTATACAAAATAATCTTATCCACTAATGATCAAAGCAAGTTGGCACTTGATAAGAGTCAATGGAGTTAATGGGGGATTAGATTTAGGTCTCTTGTGGCTGCATAAGGATTCCAAACTGATGACATGTTTGATGTCTCCTTTGGGCTCTATCTGGTTATCTCCCACTAAAATAAGTATAAGACTGCAGTTACATGAAAGGTGACCCTTAAAAACCATGTAGAATAGATACTTTATATTTTTTTAAATGCACTCCATGAAACATACCTTATAAATTTAATTATGCTTGATTTTTTTCATACAGTACTTAATCTGGTCATCTTTAACCTAGGACTGTTTATTTAGTGATGATTTAATTTATGATGAAGTAATTTGTGTCTTGTCCTCAAAGTTATGACCATTAAGCCCCTCTGGAGTCTCATTATTGCAATTTGGAAGCAACCTGCTCACATTTACAACAATTAGAGCATCTTATGACCTTGATTATCATAATTTGCCACCCCCCAGGTCAGCTTCCAACAAGGAACATCAATTGGATTAGCTGGATTTGTTCAGCAATTGCATATTCAGTGAACAACCAAATGATTCACTTAACAACCACATGATTCACTTAACCACTGGGATAAAAATGATTGCAAAATCGGGTTCAAAAGTTCAGTTGGTCAAGTGATGACTTAATGACCACATTGCTTAGCAATTGAAATTCTGGTCCCAAATATCATAAGCTGAGAACTATTTTTAGACATAAGTAGAGGACCACTTTCAAAATGTTAGAAAGTGATGGATGGATCCAGATGGATTTCTCTAATGTTTAAACAGTATTGTAATGGGCAGTAGTACACTTCATCAGCTTTTGCCAAAATATCAATAAGTAATTGAAGGTGGTGAATGTATATACCGGTAATACTTCCTATTTTCATCACATAACAATCCTGTTATTGAAGTGGGTTGGACTGAGTGACTAGTCCAAAGTCAGTTTTCAGCCAGTTTTCATGCCTAAAGTGAAACTAGAGCCTCCTAGTTTCTCCCCAACATGTTAACTGCTACTTTATAAGTGACTGTTTTAGTTAATGTGAATGGCTCCATTAGTTACTACTCCCATATTTTGAACATCCTGGAAAATCACAGGATAAATGAATCAACAAATTATATATGAGTTTGTGATATTTATATTTTAAGTAGGCTAACAATGGCTAATATGAATTTAAAGAAAACATATACAATTCAAGCTCTGTTTATACAGAAAAGATTTGGTTTCTCACATGATTGATAATTAGAGGATTTGTGATCCAATGCATCTAAAGGGGCCAGATACAAGAACACTGGTCTAGAGATAACCATAACAATTACTGAGCTTCTACAGCTGGAAAACTTTTGATGTTACTGGAAATAGTCATGGAGGTCTTCATATGCCACATGTTGCAGCTCCTTCTTAAAAGGTGTTGTTAAGTATCTTTGTGCAGAATTGTGCAGAATTGTATGGAGAAAACGACTTGACAAAGATAAAATAAAAGAAGAAATTCAATCAATGCTAATTACATTTTAGGATATCATATTACAAGCATAAAATTATTTGATTTTTTTCATCCAAACAATAAACATTTCAGTGTTGTAGTATAGTGTGTGTGTGTATACACGAATGCACACGCACATGCACTCACATACACAACCATGCATACAATATTATAGACAATTACTAAATGGCCAGACATTTGCCTTGTTGCATGTATTGGAACCATTCTTTCTTCAATTTGATTAAACTTCTGTTGTATATGTAAACTGTTATTTATTTATTTTTATTCTATTTATTTGTTTATTTTGTCAAGCATGTATATGATTACAGACAAAGAATAAACATGATTGTGAATATATAAGATGTACAAGCATGGTTCTGAGTACATGATATTTTACGAATACATGGAGACATTAGGACAGGGACAGTAGGCACGCTGGTGCACTTATGTACACCCCTTACAGTCTAAGGTTAAAGTTTTGGGGGTTTGGGGAAGAAACTACAGAGTCAGGTAGTGCATTCTTCTGTTGTATATGTAAACTATTAGTTTTGCTGTTGCTGCAGTTTAAGTTCCCAATCAAATATTATTGGGATTGTATATTTATTTGTTTTCTCACATATGATTCCTAATACTATGGCAATTTTCACATACATAAATATTATTTATGCATTTGTTTGCTTGCTTACTCTTTAGTATTTAATTTTTTTAAATTTTCAACTAAATATTTTTCCATTGTAGTTCTTGTTAAAGACAACATTAATATTGTAGCTTCAATATTAAAACTTCCTTTTATTTTATTTTTTAAATTGATTTGATTTGTATTGTTGTTGGGGATTGAGCAGTGAAACTTTACCTCTGAACCATCTGCACAAGGCCTGACACTTTTTAAGAGCCATTTTGGTACAAAGAAATGCAGTGCAAGTGTTCCTGGCAAATGTATTATCTAACGTTAAGAAAATCAAATCAGGGATGAAGTACATATGGACCATGGATCTTGAGACTCATATAATTTCTGAAACATAAATATGAATTTTCTATCTCACTCCTGAGTGAAAAAGAATTTAAACTATATATGAATGTTTTATATCATATGTGATGTTTTATAATTCTAAAGGCACTGTGATGTCTGTACATCAGCCAAAATCATGTGACTCTTGAGGTCCACTACATATAATTTCTCACTGAAATAAGGCTTAGCACAAGTGTTTTAATGTAGTCAGTTCTGGATTGTGAATGTTACTATTACCAAGAGATAGGCCATTTTCTGAAACTTAAATAGAGAGAAATAGTGCAATGAGTTAGTAGCAATTTGGCAAGTGTGCCTTCATTATTTTCAGGTGATTTGGGGGGGAAATCCATTCATATGAAAATATTATGATACAGCCTGTCTTGAGGGTTTCTAATATGTATGCTTTCTCAGAAGGTTAGAAAAGTCTTTGTAGGACACATCCATCGACATGAAATTGCAAATTGATTTAGCAATCCACAAGATGGTGGAACCAAGCCGACAGCACATTCATCCAGCCTGAATAATTTATGGCTTTGACACTCCTCAAATATTGAGCATTTATTAAGATCTGTACTAATGTCCCTCTATACATTGGAGATAAGGACTTCAAAACCATTGGATATTTGTTTTATTTTGTTAGTTTTATAGAGATCTCCATTATAAATTCTGAATTCAATGAAAAATTATTTGCCATTTAATATAATAGCTTCATTACTTCATATCAAACAAGTTTAAGTGAACAAATAATACCAATGTTTGGTGCTTGTTTACTTAATGAAGGAAGTCATCTGATGTGTGATGTGCTGATATGAAAATGTAATTGCCTCCTTAGACTTGGTAGCTGGTTCTGCCATTTTTAGCTGCAAGACTTTCAACCAAATGCCTCCCTGTAATGAGTGGTCAGTCTCTCCAAAGTTTGAAAATTTGATCCATTTTAACTATTTTGATCTAATAACATTTAAGAGTTTTTAATTTAATGTTTATGGAGATTCTCAGTCATCCATGTCATGGTTGTCCCAAAGGTGCTTTTTCAAAAGGCAACTGGATTTTGTTTTTCCTTGAAGATGTTTTGCTTCTGAGTCAGAACTGAAGAATTGCTTCTTGGATTAAAAGCTTATTCTACAGGACCAGGTGATTATAAACATTGTTTTTTTCTCCTTGTACTGCACATAGATAAATGCACATTGTTTATTACTTTTCTTATCAATAAATCATCATATATTCCTTCAAAGAATGTTACAGTCTTTAGTATGAGTATTTTCCAATTATTTGTATGCTTACCAAGAGCCTAGGAATCATGGAACCACATCTGTAGTATGTAGGAAGGTCCAAGATGAGTGGATTTTTCCAAATCAGTAATAATAATATGGTAAATTTAAAACTTCAAAAAAAAGTGAATCACTTTGATATCGCTTCAAGAGTTCCAATTTCTACTGGATTTCTATATACTGTTAAAACTATTATGTTTTTCTCTGTAACTTTTAATTGGGTGAAACAGTGCATAATAAGGCAACAGTTTTGAATCAACATATCTCAAAAGGGTTAACTTAAAAATGCATTTAAAATCTAGAACTGATAACTCCCATGGTATTGAAATTTGGCAAAGTTTGGCTGCTTCGGTGCTGCCCTGCTGCCATATCATTGCACTGCCACAATCACATGATTGTCTTTATAATACTCCCTGCCAACTTCTCATGAGGAAAGTCAATAGGGAAACTGGCAGGAAGTCAGAAGTCCTTCCCCCTGCCCCATCTTTTTTACTCACCTGAGCTCATTCCAGTTCTCCATTTAGGTAAAGAAATATCCCTGCAATGATGACCCAATGGGTCACAGGTTGTCCAGCTATAGTTAACTTTTTTTTAAAAAAAATATTTCAACTAAAATATGCAGATATACATATTTCGTTAATTTGACTATATTATAGTATTGCTACATCTATGAACCACACTTTTTTATAATAGTAATATCTGGCAGGTTTGTTTCAGGTATTGGTCTATCCATATTCTACATTAGCTACAGTAAATAACAATAGATAAAGTGGGGTTTTCTATTGTTGTTGCTGCTGTTACTGTTGTTTGGTATTTTGCTATTAAAATCAGGACATTAAGAAAAAATGGCATTTGAATCTTTGGCCTGTTACTTATAAACAGAATAGTGAGATACTGTTGGGTTTACAAATTAAAGACTTCCCAAAAACTTGGAAGATGTTACCGCACTCTGTCTAAACAAACATAAATTTTATTTTTATCTCTATAAGCGGATTCTTGACAAGTCATGGCTAACATTTGGACAACAGAAGCAGATATCTTTTTGATCAGCTGCATGATGATTTTTGATCAGCTGCATGATGATTTTTACCTGAAGTCACTTAGGGGAAACTAGGAGATTCATTTGTTTATTTGAGGAACACAAAGACACAGACACACACGCCTATATACATATATACTGTACTTACCGGTAGATGCACACACATATGCGCACACACAGTTGATTAACAAGGGAATATGGAAACAATTGTTATATGTCTTATGTTTGCTCTATAAAATTATTATAACAGGTCTATGACCTTCTAGAAGTAGTCTATAAATCTGCCATTTGCCATTAATACTCTATTGCTTTGGGATTACAGTTGTCTTCAAAGAAGTAAACTTGAAATATTTGATATCTCATTGAAACAGAGGAACATCTGGAAAAGCCAAGTGAACAGTTGCACACAACAGTTACATATTTTTCCAAGTAATAATTCCATAATTTTGCTCTCTCCTCTATGTATACACCCAGATTGGTTCCAACATGCCTATCACCATGCCATCAAAAAATATGGAAAGCTATATTGGTGTTTTGGTTTTGCAGTCATTTTGTGGGCAGTATGGTTTTTTGTTTTGCTTTTTTGCCATGCCTTACAGTTCTGGGATATAAACCATTATACAGAGAAAAGATTTTGCAAACTTATTATAAAACTTAACCCTTCTAGTTCATTTCTAGATACTTTCAGAATTACAGTAAAATGCTTGCTTTTTTCCTATTTAATAGAGAATTTTTAATAGCCGGTTTGAAACCTATGTGAGTTTTTCAGCTTTTATAATATAATATGCAGAAATTATCCCCTAATATGTACAAAGACCCTAGAACTAGGTCATCTAGTTCAACCCCCACCCCACCCAAGCAGGAGACCCTACATCATTTCTGACAGATGGCAGTCCAGTCTGTTCTTGAAAGCTTCCAGTGATGAAGCTCCCACAACTTCTGAGGACAAGCTGTTCCATTGGTTGATTGTTCTCACTGTCAGAAAATTTCTCCTTATTTCCAGATTGAATCTCTCCTTGTTTAGTTTCCATCCATTGTTCCTTTTCTGGCCTTCAGATGCTTTGAAAAATAGCTTGATTCCTTCCTCTCTGTGGTAGCTCCTCAAATATTGGAACACTGTTATCATGTCTGCCCTGGTTCTATTTGAGACTCTAGAAAAAGTGCAGAGAAGAGCAACAAAGATGATTAACGGACTGGATACTAAAACATATAAAGAACAGTTGCTGGAACTGGATATGTCTAGTCTTATGAAAAGAGGGACTAAGGGGTGACATGATAGCAGTGTCCTGATATCTCAGAGACTGCCACAAAGAAGAAGGAGTCAAACTATTCTCCAAAGCACCTGAAGGTAGGACAAGAAGCAATGGGTGGAAATTAATCAAGGAGACAAGCAACTTAGAACTAAGGAAAATTTTCTTGACAGTTAGAACAATTAATCAATGGAACAACTTGGTTGCCTTTTGAAGAAAAAAGTCCCTTTGAGACAACTATGATCTGGATGACTGAGGTTCTCCATAGACATTTAGTTTGGCTTCTGTATTTATTTATTTCTGTATTGATTCCCCGGATCATCATAGTTGCGAATGCTCCAACACTGGAAGTTTTTAAGAAGAGATTGGATAACCATTTGTCTGAAGTGATGTAGGGTTTCCTGCCTCAGCAGGGGGTTGGACTAGAAGAACTCCAAGGTCCCTTCAAACTCTGTTATTCTATTCTATTCTATTCTATTCTATTCTATTCTATTCTATTCTATTCTATCCTTCACTTGACTAGCTATGCCCAGTTCCTGCAACCGTTCATCAAATGTTTTAGCCTCCAGTCCAGAGGTGGGTTCCTAACGGTTCGGTCCATTTCTACCAAACCATTAATAACTTACAGGCATGGTTTAGTAGAACAGTTAGCAACCCAGGCCTGCCACACCCCTAGCCAGTTCTTTTGGTGGCACCATAGGTGCTGTCATCTTGAATTTTTCTTCTGCACATGCGCAGAAGGTTTTTTAAAGCATTGCGCATGTGCGCGCATAGCCACAGCACTCCCCTGAGCGAACCAGCAGTAAGAAGATTTAGAACCCACCTCTGCTCCAGTCCCCTAATCATTTTGGTTTATCTTCTCTGCACTCTTTCTAGAGTTTCAACATCTTTTTTATAGTGTGGTGACCAAAACTCAATGCAGTATTCTAGATATGAGACATTGCAACGGTCATAAATATGAGTCAGTTGCCGGGTGTCTGAATTTTGATCATGTGACCACAGGGATGCTGCAAGGGTCATAAGTATGAAAAATGGTCATCAATCACTTTTTTTCAGTTCACTGAATACACTGTTGTAAATCAAGGACTACCTATATAGATATGACATTGATATCATCACCAAGTTTGGTCTAGTGGTTAAGGCACGAGGCTAGAAAGTGAGAGAGTGTGAGTTTTATTCCTGCCTTAGCTAGAAAAGCCAGGTGGATGATCTTGGCCCAGGCACTCTCTCAGCCCAACTCACCTCACAGGATTGTCATTGTGGGGGGAAATAGGATGAGGAAAGTGTGTTGGATATGTTTGCCACCTTGTGTTATTTGTAAAAATTAATAAATGTGGGATACAATTAAAATAATAAATAAATAATTAGACTACTATCAGCACAAATATATATTTATAGCTTAGGTTCAGATTTAAGTGGTGCAAATGATCTCTTTACTGCTCTCTTCAAGAACAGGCTGTCAAACTCCCTGCCCAGATGCATCATGCACTGGCCACACCAACATCCAGTTTAGCGAAGGGGGAAAAAGTCTCGATATGTCATGTGACGCCGCGACATAAATTTGACACCTCTGTTCTACTCTTCCAAAGACTAGAACTAGGCTATTCTGCTAAATGGTGGTGCGATGTAAAGGAAGTGGGGAATCATCAGATACTGATGAAGGCATCTTCCTAAATGTCCTAATTTATGGGAGAATAAGGCCCAATCTGGATCTTTAAATTTTAGAAAAGTATTCATAAACAGGCTAAGGACCAATCTGTAACTGGTTAGATTGGTTACATAATTTTGCTTCCAGCTTATTTTCTAGCAGCTGCTGTTTCAGTTAATTATAATTACAAACCAACTTCAAGGGATTCTGCATAAAATGTGTTACAATATACCAAAACAGATGCTAAATACTGGAGCAACAAAAACTACATAGAAGATCAAATGCTCATATTTCTTATCTTTATTCCAATATTCAGAGCAGATAAGACTGAGAACTCACAGGTTTTGTTTTTGCTTAAATGGTCTTATTTTTAAAAGATTTTTACAATGGCATTTTATATAGGGTTTTTAGAATCAATAATCCTTCCTCTGGGTCTGTCCTTTTAAATATGAGGCCATCAGAAGAGAAATTACATCAATTAATTCTGACCCATTGCAGGATTACAAGAAAGAACAAACTGAGAAACTTAAAAGGCAGACTAACAAAAAGGAAAAATATAAATCCATGTGAAATATTTTGCATACTTCAAAGAGAATGCTGGTGGCTGCCAGACCCTCAGAGGTTGGTCTCTTGTGACTAATTCTTCTTTGCTAGTTTGTAAATTAATCTCTCTGTACAGCTTTTTTTCTCTTTCTATTCCCACCCTAGTTACGAAACTAACAAGAGCAGTCTGTACCAGAACATATAGGTAAAGGATGGAAATTAAAACTACATCACATCCTCATTTGACCCCGTGGCACACTTTTATCTAACAAAATATTATTTTACAGGTCTGCTTCCCACCTATCGCCCTCCTAAAATGTGTTTTTCATTTGCAATCTCTGATCATTTACTTGACTTTTTTTTTTTGCACATACATTTCTAAGTTGAAAGACCATTAGTAGTTTCTATAAAGTAGCAAACTTTTGTCTCGGAACCGGAAAGAAAACAAGATTTCTAGGAAAATAACAATTCACAAAGCATGCATGCTTGTCAGACTTTCAGATTTTAGAACTGCTTAAACTGATACTAAATTTGAAAGAAAATATTACATAGTCCTTGACAGTTCACATAATTACAGGTCAAAGGGCCACCCTTTTTCTTTGATGCTTTGATGCAATTTGCCTCATAATAAACAAATTAGGGAAGGGCTCCTATTCAGTTTATATCGCAGTGCTTTGCCACTTGATGGAATTCTTCCAAATGTTTCTTCTAAGATGACACATTCTCAACCATTATTTTACCTCAGGCTTCAATTAATCAAAGTTGATCCCTGCATGCTTTTAGTACTGGTAGCTATAAGAGGGCATTAGACCAGTATTTCTCAATCTTTAAGATATGGACTTGGAGAGCTTTGTTGACTGAAAAATTCTGGGAGTTGAAGTCCACACATCTTAAAATTGCCATAATGGAGAAACACACATTGGGAAGTACTAGGAAAGATGAGTGAGGGATGCTAGACCAGGAGAATGAATGAGGGCTAACAAGAATTTTAATTATCTCTCTGCCATTTGAATAGTCATTCGAGAAAGAAGACAATCAAGGAAGGACATCAGGCAATTTTGGGACAGGCCCTAGTTTTACAGCTGAGGAAGAGTTAGGCCGTACTAATGATTCAGACCACAGCCTAGACTTTCAACCATTCAGCTGGTACAAATGCAATTGCTAGAGCAAAGAAGTGTAGAGGGCAGAATGTTAATGAAAAAGGTTTATGATAAGGAGGAAGGTCTGTAATAGGTATTGGTTTGTAGTAGCCCAGCTGCTGCTCCAAGCTAGCACCCAGTTGCTGCACACCTAGAACTAGGTGTGCCTGAATGGAACTTGGAGCATGTAATACTTTAACCTTTATTTCTTTTGTGGCCAATCTTCCATACTCCATGTCTTGTCTTCCTGTAACCACATTTGAACTTGAAATATGTTTCTCCCTTACTTTCTAAATCATGGCTTGAGTTAAGAAACATGTACTAATCTTGTTCTTAGGTTTGGAGTGTTCACTCTACCTTCACCCAGATTATCAGATCTGAAATGCAAACATCTGGACAAGCACTAAATTGTCAAGCATGAAAATGCAGAAAACACTAACCCTCTGTTCCAATCAAATGGTTATCAGGTTGCTGCCTGTCTCCTAGATTTGGTAGTCCAATTTTAAGTTTGGCTATGCATACCTCTGTTAATTTGTGACATGGATTTTAATAAAGCTTTGCAAGCCAGGGCCATGGTATTGGCCAAAGGAGCAAGCCTCTTTCTTTGTTTAGCCAACACCCAAAGGACTTCATATTTTTATCTCACAATGTTAGTTTGGTTTCCCTTAAATCTTCTGAAGTGCAATTTCAGAAGTGTGCAATTGAGCATGCTGTATCTGTAAATCAGTTTCTTTCTCCATTATTCATACTGAAATGCAACAGGTCAATCTTCCTTTGGTTCTGCAACATTTCTCCAGCAAATGATTTCTTCATAAATGTTGTGCTATTGCCTAACTTAAGAAAAAGACTGAGATGAGAACATTCCCTTAAATAACCTTGCGTGCGTTCATTAAATCCTTAAAATAGGTAGTGAAAATGGTAAGACAAAGAACAGTGATTGGGGTTGTTCCAATCACTTGTTGTTGACACAGTAGAAGGTGGGAGGGTGGCATTTAAGGTCCCTGGTAAAGTATGGAGAACTGGGAAATGGTACCAAAGCAGTTGTTTGGATGCTACCTTAGAGGAGCATCTTTTTGCCAGCCTTTTTGATGGGTAGGGTTAATTAGGACTCTTTATGGATCTATTAAGGAACCTTAATGCTTTCAATTTATTTTTTGGGTTTGGGGTGTTGGGGATGAATTAAGCCAGTCTGGATACCACTCTTGGTCAGAATCAATATTGGGATAAGCCAGTGATGGCTAACCTCTTTGCCATCACATGCCAAAAATGGGAGAAATGTGTGTGTCTCACACACACACATGCCCACACCCATAATGCCCCCGTGCATGTGTGCACAACCCTCACCCCCACACTGCCTACCCCATGCATGCCCGCAGGCCTCACTCCACTTGGCTTGTTGGGTCTATTTTTTCCCCTCCCAAGGCTTCAGGAGACTTTTCTGAAGCCTGGGGAGGGTGAAAACGGCCTCCCCTGCCCTCTGGAAGGGCGAAAATCAGCTGGCCAGCACACGCATGCACACTGGAGCTGACATAGGGCAATTCCTCAAATGCCCTCAGATATGGCTCTACGTGTGGCACGTGTGCTATAGATTCGCCATCACAGGGATAGGCTAATGTAATTTATCTTATATCTTAGATCAAATTAAATTTGTCACATCCAGTGACAAGTTGTGCTTTTAAATATCTACATGAAATTGCTGGGGTTTTATCAATGTGCTAATAATGCCCAGATCTTTTTGTGTGTGACATCTTTCAGTAAAGAATATAGATCCTCTAAATACTATCAATGGAACCAAAAGCACATTTAGAGAAGAGAGTACTTATTAAGGATTGTAATTTGAAGGAGATGTCCAGGGTTCTGCTTTTGCAGAGAAAGTGGGAATGTAATGTTGCATGCAAGTGTCTTTGCACCAGGGATAAAATGCTACCTACTTGGTCTGGTTCAAGTAGGTAGCATTTTACCTACCTACAGGTAGTTAGCAGTGGCCTCCGGTGGTTCAGAGAACCGGTAGTGGCCATTGCACAAGGTTCCACCCACCCGCCCGAATGTCACCATTTCCGGGTTTGTTTGCAGTGTGTGTGGTGCAGGCACACATGCAAGTGAAGCGATTGCACCAGAGATGGGTTCCTACCATTTTGGACCGGTTCTACCGAGTAGGTAGTAGTCCGCTGGTGACATCACAGAACCAGCCATCTTTTTTTTTTTTTGGCAAAACATTTTTTTTGAATTTTTTCAGGTTTTTGTTCTTCTGCACATGCGCAGAAGCCGAGTTTCTAGCACTGCGCATGAATTGCCACCTTGTTTTCGGCCTTTTTTTGGGGGGTTGGTTTTTTTTCTACTGTGCATGCGTGCACACCCGCACATGAGGTGCACTCATGCGGCTCGGGAGGCAGCAAACCGGCGGCGAGGTAAATTAGAACCCACCCTTGGAGTGCATGCGCGCAAATTGCACACTTCTGAAATGGTAGGGAAGATAAGTAGATTTCACTGCTGCTTTGCACCCATATTTCTTTCTATTCCTCAGGCTGAAACAATGATAGAACTTTGGTTAATATGACACCTATGTTGTTAATGTGACACCTATGTTGTTTTAAAGCTGCTACATGCACTGGTAATGTCCAGATTTCACCATAATGTTCTCTACATGGTGATGTCTTTGCATCTAATCTGGAAAGTTTATTTGGTAAAAAATTCAGCAGCTAGGTTGATCTTAGGAAGAATGTGACATATTATACCTGTGCTTGAAGCACTGCACTGCCCCCCCCCAATCCAAGTAAAATACAAGGTGTGCTTATTAGTTTTAAAGCCCTATATGATTGAAGACCAGACTGTTGAGACAGGATCATTTTTCATATGGACCTTTCAGATCATTTGAGGAAGTTTGCCTATAGTTATTGCAAGCCTGACTGATGGTGGTTTGGGATTAAACCAGGTTCATTGCCAATTCAGCTCTTCAGATTGTACTCCCTGTAGAGGTTAGGAGATTAACTTCTTTATTTTCTTTGTAAGTTGCCCTTATTACTCAACTGTTTTCTACTCCAAATGTAGATCTGGCTTCACTGAATCATGGCACATAGCTTAAAAGTTCAGGTTCCCATACAGTTTTCTTCAGGCAGGATATACTAACTGTTCTGCAAGATACTGTTATGAAACTGAGTTTGTATTCAGCATGGTTTCATAATCATAATAAGGGGGTTTATATAACACTGAAGGCAAACCAAACTGCACTGTTGTTTAGCACAGTTATGAACCCAACCAGTGGTGTGAACTTAGTCATGGTGAAAATAATAAATTTCCATGATACCCATGATATTTCAGGATTGTAAAAGAATTGTCTGCTGCTGGGACCAAATTCATGCTAAATGCATATTGCTGGGCTTTTGTAGTATTTTGTAGTTCTATAAAACTACAAAATGTTTGTTTTCTCCCCCTCCCCCTATTCCCCCATATATTCTTGTAATTATATTCTAGCTTTGCTTATCGACATCATGTGTTTTGTTTTAGTCTGTTGCTGGGATTTGTTTGAGGGGACAAATATAAGAATGAGTATTTTGCAAAAAGAGACATGTCTCAGAGACATTTCTTGTTTTAATATGGGCACAAGAGGTCTTCTCATTTACATCTCAAAAGTCCATCAGTGGAAATGACATGCCTGAATTTCTCCTACGATGTGAACTTCCACATTTGTTATTTTAAAAACTCAAATAAAAATCTTTCAGCAAGTATATTAAATTATCAGGGCTAATTTTAATGCATTTATTCTCTGAATGTTAATATTGCTTGTTAATACAATATCCAAACAATACCTTTTGTAGTATCTCATAATATATAAAATGCCCATTGTTCTATTATTAAAACACAGATGGGGTAAAATATTCAGTGCATTCAACCACCGCACACAAAGATGTAATGTAAGGAAAAGAAGGTCAATCTTCCCTGCTAAGCAAGCTGAGAAAACAATAAGAAGACAACTAGCTGGATACATAAACTCAGCAGCAAAGAGGGGGGAAAGGAATGGAAGGCCTCAATGGAGTTTCTAATTTTACTTCATTATAATTAATACAAATTTGAAATAAAATTATAGGTTTCCCCTCAATGGAAGTATAGCATCAAAAGCATTTAAGGAAAGTCTCTAAAACTAGAGATGGTTAAAAATGTCCTCACATAAAAATTAATGTTGGTCATTCATTACATTTTGAGAACGTACATGATTTTCGAAGTCCAGAAAAAAAGTGAACATTTCAAAAAATATTGCAAATAAGAACAGATGGCTATTTTTGTGGTGCCAAGGAAGCAATTACCATCTTCCACATTAAATCAAGACTTGGTTATAAGGAGAATCAAAGACATAAAAGCAGGGGTGAGCTGCTGGGGGTTCGTGGGGGTTCGTGAGAACCTCTAGCTAAGATTCTGTACAGTTCGGAGAACCCTCAAATCCCACCCACCTCACCTCACCCCTCCCAGGAGTCCCCACGCGTCCCACTTGGATGCAGATAAGTGCAGGGCGTGCGCGGAGGCTCGGGGAGGGTGAAAAATGGGCCTACCAGAGGTTTAGGAAGACCAGAAATGTTTCTGGCCTCTAGAGGCCTCCAGAGCCTGAGAAAGTTTTTTTCACCCTTCTGGAGGCTCGAGGAAAGCCTCCAGAGCCCAAGGAGGGCAAAAATGCCCCCCCGCCATGGTACAGGAGGCCAACTGGGCCACGCCAACCATGGCCATGCGCACCCAGCAACCAGGCAGACAATCCGTTGCTAAAAATGTTTGAAGCCCACCCCTGCATAAGAGGCTCTATTTTAATCTAGTTACTGATAAATGAGGGCCAACATATATACATCCATTCTCCAAGATTTTGAAACTAAAGTTATTTTTTCTTTGCAGAAAAGCGCTCTAATCATAACTTGTGTGATAATATTGTTTTCTTTATTGTGAGCTTGATTTGTGCATATCAAGAAACTTCAGCCTGGAAACAAATTGCCATTAGAACTGAAAGGGACCTATTATTGAGTCTTGTCATCTGCATCTCTATAACGGTCTGGTTTGGTTCTGCAACCTAACAAGACAGACACAGACTTCAGAGGATAATTAGAACTGCAGAAAAAATAATTATCACCAACCAGTCTTCCATTGAGGACCTGTATACTGCACAAGTCAAAAAGAGGGCTGTGAAAATATTTACAGACCCCTCACATCCTGGACATAAACTGTTTCAAAACGATGCTATACAGCACTGCACATCAGAACAACCAGTTTCCACGAACGCCATCACTCTTCTAAACAAATAATTCCCTCAACACTGTCGAACTATTTACTAAGCCTGTACTACTATTAAAATCTTCTCATCGTTCCTATCACCCATCTCCTCCCACTTATGACTGCATGACTGTAAGTTTGTTGCTTGTATCCTTATGATTTATATTGACTGTTTCCTAATGTGATTTTATTGCTTATTTATACCTAGAATGTGATGTACCTTATGATTCCTGATGAATGTATCTTGTCTTTTTATGTACACTGAGAGCTTATGCACCAAGACAAATTCCTTGTATGTCCAATCACACTTGGCCAATAAAGAATTATATTCTTAAAAAAAAAAGAATGGGACAACTCAACCCAACTCACCATGGCCAACTCACCATGGCCAATTTGCCACAGCCAACTCACTATGGAACAATTCAACAATTCAATGTAATTATTTAAAATAGTTAAAAAATATTTTAATTTTTGTCATTCGCATTTAATTTTGCCCCTCTTTTGACACCCTTTCTTTAATGGTTCTATTCCTCTATTTCTTTGATATTAATGTAACTCTTGTCTTGTGATAAGTTGGCCTGTGGCGCATTGGCCATGGCTGGGTGTTGAAGTCCACAAATCATAAAGTTGCTGAGATTCAGAAATACTTATATAGTGGAATGGCACTTCTTTCTAGCTTTATCCATTTGTTTCCTTCTTGCTCCCCATATAGAATTCATATGAGGCCATATGAATTCTATATCACTATAGCCACCATTTTAATTAATAAGGTTCCATTCCAAGAAACAAAAAAACAAACAAACAAAACAAAGAGAGTTCTTGGGAAAATAAAAAATAAAATCAATCTGTATTTGTAGTATTATTATTTTTAACTAAACTTTGTTGAAAATTTTAACTGCATATATTCTCTTCTGTTTTCCTATTCTTTTCTGTTTAATAATTTAAATAACATCACATATAATAAAAATAAGCTGTGTTTACTGTGCATACCAGGCAATTGTAAACGACATTGAATATACAGAAAGGCAGAATATAATTTCAATGATAAATAAATAAATAAAATTAGAACTAATTCCACTTTTTTAATTGTGCTAAATTGTCTACTTTGAAAACCTTTTGCCATATCCAAAGATAATCAATTGCAGATTATTTGTAATTGGGAAGAAGTCTAAAACTGAAAGTGTGATAACTGTATTATTTGATTATTCTCCCAAGATTATTGTGTGCTGCCTGTGAAAAAAATAGGTATATCATCTTGACTTTTTGAAAGGTAATTGGAATACATATTTGCAGCTTCAGAATTTTCAACTAATATTGCTACATTGTGCTATTCTGGTTGGGGTCCAAACATATCTGATGGGAAATAAGCTGGAAAAAATAATCCTATCTCTGGGTGATGGGAATATTATTACAATACAAAGTGTCTAGGATCCATACACTATGATTAGCAGATGTCTCAATTTGATTTGTAACAGATCTGCATTCCCATTTGAACTGGACTTGGTATAGATTGCTATTATAAATATTTTTTTTCTTCTATATTCAGCTAAGCTTAATTGTCCATCCCTCAGACACATTCAAATGCTACAGAACAATATTCCAGAATTGACTGTACAGATGTAATAGTATTGAACATTATCTAGAGGGGTTTATGGCATGTTTACTGAAGGGGAAAAAAATCATTCTCATTTCCAATTTAGTTTTAAGGTTCAAGTGCTGTCATCATCTCTGTGTTGATAACGTTCAGTTGTATTCTGCCTTCATATCTAGAGAAAGTATAAAATTGCCATCCCATTTTCAGTTTTATTTGTAGCTCTCGCATAAAATTCTCATAACACAAAATTAGATTTTTCAATTAAATTCAGCCACTTTTACAATACATCAACCTTTTCCATCATTTCAGACCATCCTATTCACGTTGGCCAGCATTGCCCATTACATTTGGAAAGTGCTAGATTGAAGATGAAGAATACTTTGCCTGGATGCATGGTTTAAGTGCTACTGTTATTTCTGTTGCTCTGGACAAAGCTCGCTGAATCATAGGCATTTAAAATTTCAATTTTTATACATATTGGTAACATGTTCTCATACCTATATGGTTACCTGAGGAAAAGGTGAGAAAAAAACATGGGCATAAGGTTTATGTGGTTCTCTGCTTTCTGAACTGGAAAAATCTCAGAAAGTTCTCTTTAGAATAAAATAGAATATAACAGAGTTGGAAGGGACCTTGAAGGTCTTCTAGTCCAAACCCCCTGCTTAGGCAGGAAACTGTGTACCATTTCAGATAAATAGTTATCCAATCTTTTCTTAAAAATGAAAACTTCCAGTGTTGGAGCATTTACAACTTCTGGTATCAAGTAGTCCCACTGATCAATTGTTCTAACTGTCAGGAATTTGCTCCTTAGTTCTAAGTTGCTTCTTTCCTTGATTAGTTTCCATCCATTGCTTCTTGTCCTGCCCTCAGGTGCT
>JANHFT010010510.1:215374-233053 GCA_032467955.1 Pseudoxenodon macrops | reverse complement strand
GCCCTCAGGTGCTTTGGAGAATAGTTTGACTCCCTCTTCTTTGTGGCAACCCCTGAGATATTGGAACACTGCTATCAAGTCTCCCCTAGTCCTTCTTTTGTACTTTTTTATTGTACTTTTATATATATACTTTACAGATTGCAGTCACATTCAGTGAAAGGCATGCTTAGTAGACTGAAATATTTAAAAGTTAACATTAATATATTTTTTTAAAAATAATTTTTAAAATCTCTGCAGATGCTTAAACGTTAGAATATTTTTTTTACCTCAGAGTCCTACCTAATACAATCAGAAGGTCAGCTGCATTTTTACATCAAGGTGTATACAGCTGGTAAGAGTTTTACTTCAGATTTATGACTGCTTGAAAAAGACTATCTAGACATTTCTGGAATGGAAGATCTGGTAAATAAAGAGTGCTTTCTCACTGGTTTAATTTAAAACAATCAAAGTGAACCAGCTTTGTTAGTTTTACTGGATTGTTGGAAGTCACTCAGAATCACTTTCTGTGAGATAAGCAGCCATATAAATCTGATAAATACATAAAAGTAGCTCTCACAAGCCTATAACACAGTCACAGGATAATCTAAGATATTTAAACACATTTTCTAAAGTTCTGCAAAATATAACCGATGTGGACATGCATTTTTTATTTCTTATTACTAAATATTTCCCAGGAAGCTATACTATTCAGATACACAGAATTTGCAGTTATACTGTAGATACTGGTGAATCTGTCCAAGAACCAGCTTGGATGCAAGCTACAGAGGCTCATAAAACTTTTTTTGTAAAGAGTTGGTGGGAGTAGGGAGGCATGCAAATTTAATAAATTACTATTATCATAGTTGATAATACAGTCAGCCAGATGTTTAGATTACATTTGGCATTTTTGTTCGCTTATTGTGTCCTTCCCAAGGATCTGGGATAGGCAGATTCTTTAAATATATTGTTGCAGGCTGTAAATTGTTCTAAATTAGGGGTTTCATGTGGGAGGGGGGGTCTGGAGGTGGGCGTGGCCAGCTCAACATCACTCATGTCAGAGGTACCTCTGGTGGCCAAGTGCTAAAGCAGGACTTCCCTCAGACCCTCCGTCACTCTCATTATAACTTCCTTCCTTCCTTTTTCCCTCCCTCTTCATTCTCCTTTCTTCTTCCTTCCCCTCTTTCCTTATTTTTCATTCCTTGCTCTCTTACCATCTTTCCTTCTTTTTCTTTTGCCTTTCCTCTTTTCCTTTCCTATCCCTTCTTGCATGCTCAAATGCATTGCTAATCTTCTGCCAGCGAAAATGGCAGTTTTGTTTTGTTTGTTTTGCTAGCCATCTGCCAGTGAAATCGGAGCATGGGGGAGCTGTACGTGGCCCCCTGGGCCCCGTGTTCGGTTGCGACAGCCTCCTGCAACCCTCTGCCAGCAAAAATGGAGCTTGGGGAACACCTCATGCAGCTCCCCCGAGCTCTGTTTTCACTGGTAGAGGCACCGCGGGCTGGTCCTTTGCTGTTTCCAGAGCAGCCCCGCACGCTAGATTTAAGCAACCCGCAGGCTGGATCCGGCCCACAGGCCTTGAGTTTGACACTCCTGTTCTAAATAAAGCTGCCTTTTGCTATTGACAGATGATAATTTTGTCAATGCCAATGGTGTTCAAGTGGTATTGTTGTTTTGGCATTGCATCCAAAGGGCCTAATTGGTACTATTTTTGCTTTCCTTTTCCAGAATAATTATTACTATATTAAACAGAAAAGTGAAGCAATATACAGTCCCAAATATTTCCTAGCTACCGAATTCCTGAGGAAAGTAGCTGGTTCCACTGCTACTCTTTAAGGTAAATAAATGTCCACAATAGATTGTAGACATCGAAGGCTTTTTAAATTCGGCATTGAAAAAGTCAGAAAGATTTCCATTTTAAGAAAAATCTGTAAAATTCTATGACAACTTAGTGCCACCTTCTAACAACATTTGCATAATGTTTTTATCTGGAACAAGGCAACAGACATTTTAAAGAATTTGCCCTTCCTTTGGATTTTAAAAGTTTCCCTTTCCTTTTAGATATTCTGCATTTAAAAACATTGTGAAGGCTAAAAATATTAAAAACTACCTTCTCATCTCCTGTGCCCAGTTTAGCAATATCAGTTTGGAGATCCCATTCAATGTTTGGAATTATGCAACAATTTTGTCAACAAAGTCTTCTTAGCAAGTTATTTTACATAGATCAACACCGACTTTAAAAGTACTATTACTACCATGAAACATTTTGTCAAACAATTATGCAGGTGTTTTTTTTAATGTTCAACTTTTAAAATTACATATTATCAGATTTTTTGTAACACTTATAAACATGCTACGCACTTTTTGAGGCCCTATTTTTGGAATATTTAGCTCTTTTATGGGGCCAGGTTTTGCCATGGTGAGTATGGCCAAACATCAATTTTTATCAATAGGTATGTTGTTAAATGTTGCTATTCCTTGTAAACTCCCCCAAAAAAATCTATTTTAGATTCTTTTGTATATTATTAGCTCTTAAAATACCCTCAAGATGCATTGGTAATCAATTTCCATAGTTCTTAGCCTTTCATTCTTCTTCAATGCAAAACATTCCTAGGACATCTAATGACTAACATTAACATAATAAAGAGAAGTACATAAATAGTTATGTTATATAAATTAAACAAAACAAAGCTGCATGCCTCACATTGCTTTTGTCTGGTTTCTTTCTGTTCACAGAATAAAAAAAAGATTTCACCTGTAAAATTTGTACTTGTCACAAGTCTGTGACAAACAGAGCAGCTTCAGCAGAAAACAAGTGGGAAACCTACTATCGGCTTGGGCAGAAATATCTTCCATTGTGGGGGGAAACTGCATACCTTGTATTTTTTTTCTCTTTTTGTAATGAATGGCAATGCATAAATTAATGCTATAAAATGTGAACTTGCTCCATTGTTATTAACATCCCTCCATCTTTTATTTTCTTGCTTTGTTCTTTTTTTATAGTTTTAAAACATTTTTTATAGTTGATAAATGGTATTTATTCTTTGGTTTGGCTTTGTTATGTGTCACTCAGAGAAGCTTTTGACGAGATGGGTTTTGTCAGAGGTCTCTGCTATGACCTGTCCATCTTCGGTGGTCCTGCATGGCATAGCTCATAGCTTCATTGAGCTACGCAAGCCCCTTCGCCACGACAAGGCAGTAATCCATGAAGAGGTGGGTGTGGGCAGCTATATAAATTCAATAAATAAATTGCTAAGAAACAATGTGCAGAATTATCTAGTCTTCTCCGTTTCCTTCTGGCTGTGGTCTTTCCAAACTGTAACAGAAAGGAAGTTTCACTTCATTTAGCAGGATTTTCTTCTGAGTAAACCTGCTTATATCTATATTTCCTGAAACCAAAGATAATGTATAAGACAGTGAAAAATACAGTCTTGTGAAAACTGTTTGACTGATATTCCCTAATTGGTAACGTAATGTTTCTTCCTACTAACCCCTTCCTTCTTATTATCACTAGACACATTTGTAGAAAACAGGATGTTTTGAAGTCATACAACTCACATGACAAAATCCATAATTGAGAGAGAGAGACAAAGAGACAGAGAGAGGGACAGAGAGAGAGATGCTATGCTATTAAATATGGATTCCCAAAGATCATACATTGAAATATACCGTATGTCTCCTTTCATTCTCCATATAAAAGAAATGGATACCAACAATGTGAGCCCGGCAAGAAGCTAGGGTTGCTATAGATAGAATTCTTTATTGGCCAAGTATGATTGGACACACAAGGAATTTGTCTTTGGTATATATGTTTTCAGTGTACATAAAAAGACAAGATACATTTGTCAATAGATACTACCAGTCATAGAATGCCAGCTAGTGGAGACTAGGAAATGTGCCTTCTCTGCCGTAGCCCTGCCCTCTGAAATATTCCAGAGTAATATTGTACTTTTAATCAGAGCATATAAAACATTTGCTAGACCAATTCTTGAATACAGCTTATCTGTCTTGAATCCACACTACATATCGGAAATGAATACAATTGAAAATGTCCAGAGATATTTCACGAGAAGAGTACTACACTCGTCTGTTCGGAATAGAATACTTTATGCCATCAGACTTAAATTTTGGGCCTAGAAAATTTAGATCTACGCTGCCTTCATTCTGACCTAAGTGTTGCACACAAAATTATCTGCTACAATGTCCTACCTGTCAATGACTACTTCAGCTTCAACAGCAACAATACACAAGCTCACAATAGATACAAACTTAAAGTAAACCACTCCAAACTCGGTTGCAGAAAATACGACTTCAGCAATAGAGTGGTCAATGCCTGGAATGCACTACCTGATTCTGTGGTCTCATCCCCAAACCCCCAAAGCTTTAACCTTAGGCTGTCTACCGTTGACCTCACCCCATTCCTAAGAGGTCTGTAAGGGGTGTGCATAAGTGCACAAGCGTGCCTACCGCCCCTGTCCTAATGTTCCCATGTATTCGTAAAATATTATGTACTCATAACCATGCTCGTACATCTTATATATTCACAAACAGGTTTATTCTTTGTCTGTGATCTTATACACGCTCGAATGAATGAATGAATGAATGAATGAATAAATATTGCCACCTCAGAGGATGATCCCAACCATGTGTAAGCCTTTTGTAAAGCCTTGAAGTTTTGGCTTTGTGTCCAAGGCTAAAGCCCTGAGTCCTGGCTATATTGATATTTCTAATGACATTTTTCTCACCTGCCATATATATATATATTTAATTGGTATTATATGATAATTGGTTTTAGTTGCTTTAGTATTATTAACTGTCCAGAGTTACTTGCTTAGATGGGTGGCTATAGAAGATGGATGGATGGATGGATGGATGGATGGATAAGAGTTAATTTATAGAAAGGTGAAGTCCAGATTAGACTAGGATGGATAAAGAGAAGATTCTTTCATAGCTTACTTGCAAGTGAAATACTATTAGAGAACAATGAAAAGAATGTAAAAAATGAATGCATTTCATTATTCCAAGGATGTAAATGTTTAAACTGAGGGAACCATACTTAGCTTTTAAAGGGCAAACCTGGAGCACACTCCAAAAGATGGATAGGACCAAAGCAAAACATTAATTAGATACAGTTGATACAATTACTCCAGTATATTAATAATGTCTTTTTTCTGCCACAATAAAAATAAACATTTGGTTGCAGTTTCTGGACAGGCTCAGAAGGCATGCAAACCGTAGCCCTGGAACACATATTGTACTCCTCTCCACTGTCACACCTGAATGCACCATTTGTATTCCAAGCAAAGCTGTTTAAAGTATTGCATTTTAAGTATCTATAGAAATTCTGAATTCTATAGATTATCATTTTTGTGTGAACATCATAGAACCTTATCCTAAAGTAACAGGGCTAATAACTGAACTCGCTCTTTTTCTATCCCTTTCATAGAATAAATCTATGCTTGGAGATTGTATATTATATATTATATTCTGTTTTTGTTTTTATTTCAAGCTTTTTTCACTGGGAGAAACAAAAGTTGACACCTCTTGAATGGCACTTCCAATTGTATATCTCTCTCACACAGGCACAAATTGTTATGTGATAAGTTCCTTAAGCACAGAACTTTCATTACTGCCAGGGAATGCAAAAAAAAAAAACCCAACCCAGAACAAGAAAGGCTATAATTTCTCCTCCATTTCATTATTGTTTGACCTTCAATACTTGTTGCCTTTGGAATCTTTCTGCGACTGGTTATAGTCTTCACTGTTTAGACATTTTACAAAAAGCAGCTTTTTGCTGCCAAAAAGGAAGGAAGTATTATAATTTATTTTTGCTCCCAATTGTCTTTGGAGTAGATTTTAAAGAATGTGTTTTAAAAAGAGAGTTATGGTTAATACTTTTACTACCAGCTCAATTTTAGGTCATTCCTAATGAAAACACTATGAATGGCTCAAATTAGATTTTGCTAATAGTACATCAGAACAATCGTTCTTCTATGTACAATGTTTTCTCCATCCAGATGGATGCCTTTATAATGTATAAAATATAAATAATAGAGAAGAATTAATTCCTCCCAGAGCAAGGGCAGAAGCATTTTAAAAACAGTGTCCTAATGGGTACAATTATAGAGAGAAATTATTTTGCTTCCCAGCATGCTCTAACTTCTTATGAGATGGATCAAAGAGAGTGGTCAATCTTTGGTTCCATGCTTGGTGATGCCTCCCTTAAGTTTCCAATGTTGCCCTAGAGAGAGAGAGAATATATGTATTTATGTGCGTACACAAAGGAACTAATTAACTAAAAGACAGTT
The DNA here is from genome assembly GCA_032467955.1 of Pseudoxenodon macrops. Classification (NCBI taxonomy): domain Eukaryota; kingdom Metazoa; phylum Chordata; class Lepidosauria; order Squamata; family Pseudoxenodontidae; genus Pseudoxenodon; species Pseudoxenodon macrops. The sequence continues at coordinate 226,769 of JANHFT010010510.1, read as the reverse complement.
CAGTAAGAACAACCGTAGGTCAGATTATGGCAGTAATAAACCTCTTGATGGGATATGGTAAAAAAAAGTCAGCAAATCTGGAGGAACATTGACCGTAAATAGCATAGATTATCATATTTCACATTACGTCTAGGCTGAAAAATTCCTAAGAGAAGATCTATTTCTCTCAACCATAAGAAAGTAAAAACAATGTATGCAAACAACTGGCATACATAGTTTAGAGAAGTATAGCATTTATATTTCTTGATTCACACATACAGTTGGCTTGGTTTGCTCATCAAATCCCATCACTATGACTTTAAATAATTCAGTGTTACATGTGAGTCAAGCCATTATGGCTTGTTCAACAAATCATAGCAAAACAACTTATTTGAATACCTGAACTTAATCACTGGCTAAGTTCTTATATGAAATGAATAATTTAGCCAATTTTCACTAATGGGATTTTCACTAATTCTGCACCAACTCAGAAAACTCAAACTGATACAGTTCTACAGAGGAATTATTGAGTCTGTCATCTGCACCTCTATAATTGTCTGATTTGGTTCTGCAACCCAACAAGACAGACACAGACTTCAGAGGATAATTAAAACTGCAGATTTACTACCAACCTGTCTTCCATTGAGGACCTGTATACTGCATGAGTGAAAAAAGAGGGCTGTGAAAATATTTACAGACCCCTCACATCCTGGACATAAACTGTTTCAATTCCTACCCTCAAAACGATGCTATAGAGCACTTTAGACTCTTTTATAATAATAAAAAATGTCTTGCATGAATGTAGTTTTAACCTTTCTTCTGTGGTTCTAATCTGTCCTTATAATATTGCTAGCAGTATGGGAGGGACAGCGATGTCAGGGTCTTCCACTAAGATACAGATAGGTTATGAAAAACTATTTAGCTTTACTTTGGAAATAATTATTATATATGAGCTGTGTTTGGACAGCTGCCCATTCCAGAACCATGTCATCTCCCAGGTGGCTTAACAGTTTCACTTGAAAATCACTGTTGCTGAAAGTAATATTTTTATTATTTAACTTTTCTGGTACTGATTTACATTTAAAATGTAAATCTAATTTAACCCAGGCAGTAGACTTTTGTGTACTTAGTATGTGAATGTAAAATAAATTCTTAATTTAATTTCAGTTTCTTGCTTCAGTAATCACCAGCCATCTGCAAATATTGTTGTCTAATCTAACATATAGCAGATTTTTATGCAAATATGAAATATAGAGAGGGGTACTTTAGTGAACTGCTATTCAAGATATATTGAATGGAGATCAAATATCTCTAATATTATACCTCAAAAAATTGATATGCATTAGTGACTTAAGCTTTGATACTACTTCATTTGGAAATAAGTAGATCTTCAATATACTTTTCTAGAAGCTTGATCTAATTAAAACAGTTGTTCAGTAGATCCCAGTTGATTAGTTAACATGTTTGCTTCTTGGCATGAGCATAAACTCCTACATATAATAAAACACGTACTAGTTTGTATGTAGTAATGCATTCAGTGGAAGAGTGTTGTGTTCAGCTATCTGTAAGATTGTTAATGAGAAAGATACCGTACCTATATTTGTCATCTTGAAATTTAATGTTGTTCTTTTGAGTGAAATGTTAGGCTTACATTTGAATGAGACTCTACTCAGCATTCTCATTCATCTAAGAAACACCAAGTCATTAATCCCAAAGGTTTCCATAAATACATAATATCAATATTTTCCTTCCTCTTAATCCCTAACAGGGATTATTGGTGAAATAAAAGCATCAATTGAAGCTATGATTTTAATAGGTATTCACATGCTTGCAGGCATGCTGCCATTTAACGGTGAAAAAGAGATTTTGATTTAAGAGGTAACAGAGGGCTATGTTTATGTATTTTGCTTTTTAATCTTAACAATTTAAAATAATTTGGTTTTTTAGTCATAGTTATTGTGTTCTCATTACCCAATATCTAGCTTGTTCCCATTACTTTTTCAAGCAATTCATTTTCTACCCTTGAAAAAATCTTACCACAATGATTGTATCATGGTTTCTTCTCCTGTCTTCAAATAACATGGGCAATTAATAAAAAGACTAAGTAAACTGCTATATATCTCCATTCTCCATCTAGCTTTGGTACAAAGCACCTCCAGGATAACTGTTGTCTTGGCAGTTACCGCCACTATCATGGCATCATGCTTTTCTCTCATATTTTTTTAGTCCAGGGAGGAATAACTCTTAGCTGTTGATACATTATTTGATTATTTTATTGTAGTTTTGGAGTTATTTGTAGACAACAAAGCCTGTTGCTCCACCATTTTGACAAGGTCTACCTTGTCCAGGTCTACCTAAAGAAAGTTCCTTTCCTCCTTAGTGCACACTGCTAATCTGGTGAATAAATTTATTTATGTTGGCCATAAACATAAAATTAATGTAATTTCCATGTGTTTTCACTCAGATGCTAGCATATTCCAGTATTTATTTTCAAGCATTTTAAGGTAGAATAAAGGCTTTATTAATAAATCTAGGGTTGAGGCTGAGATTATCCATACACAATATGTTTAAAATCAAGCTCCATTAAAAAGGAGTAATTTAAAATTCTATTTTCAAATATATTAGTTGTTTTAAAACACTTTTAAATACATCCACCACTGAAAATAATTTCCCATATTCCATAGAAGTTCTAAATTAAAGATATATCAAGGTCTCAGGAAATATGGCCAATTCTTCCATTTCTTTATCAGAAACATATTATATCCATAAAAAATATTTCAAAAATATTTCGTCTCATTAAACCATCAGGATTTGTGTCAAAAAAGCTTAATATTCTTCTTCTGTTATTTGGAATTTAAGGGTGGGAAAGAAATATAACATATTCATAAATATAAATGTGTGGGAAACATATTCAAGATGAAATAGTAAAAGTTTTTTTTTTTACTTTTTATTGGTCCAAAGGGATTTGCAAAAAGACTCTCACATGACCACTGCTGGGGATCAAGAATAAACAAGGAACTAATGCCAAGTGTTTGTGCTGTACATTTTATATGCACAAATGTGTTCAACTTGATCAATTCCAAGCTGGATTCTTGAACTACAATGACTGTCAATCAATAGGAGTGCTGATTTACCACCAGGTTATCAGGTACGTAGGAGCCAAGGACTTGGCAGCACTAGGAAACAGCAGCTGACTACGTAATAACCAGCCATCAACACCCCAACCAACAACCAGAAAGCCACACACAACCAGACACCACATAAATAATACACATAGAATAGCCCAAAGCACACATTCTGGTGAGAGAGAAGTTCGCTGAAGACCCGCCTCAGCACGAATCCAGCACGAGTCCCAAAACCCAGAAGACTAAACCTGGGGACTGACCCTACAACATTATCCTGGCAAAGGTATTTGCCTTCATTCGATGTTGGAACCATTCAACAAAATTACAGCTTTACAACTTCCTGGGCTATCATATACTGGCATGACCTATTCACATAATTCCTGTTGAACAATTAAATCTACTTGTGTATTTATCTTTCTAAAATTGTGGTATAATCTAACTTTTAAGCATATAGGTAAAATGCTTAAAGGTAAGAGATTAGTTACTAATCTTATCAATAACAAAAAATTACTAGAGTCAATAAAATGCAGGAAATATCTAAACGGATAAGCAATTAGGTAACCTAATCTGCAGATATTTATTCAAGGCAGAAATACAGAGGACATTTTTTGATATCACACAATACTGAAAGACTGATAACTAAAACAATGGATAAATTCAGTGTTGACAACAGTAAAGTTGAAAACAATACATCTGCATAAAACGTCAATTATAAAAGATATACCGGATTTTTGGACTATAACATGCACTTTCTCCACCCGAAAAGTTGGTGGAAATGTCTGTGCGTCTTATAGAGTGAATATTGTGGGGGGAGGGGGTTAGTGTGGTGCAAATCAGCTGTTCTAGGTGGTGGGGATTACCGCTGCTGCCTATTGTCTCCACCACCTGTTTGCCGCCAAATACGGCAATCAGCGGAGAACAGACCATGGTAACTGGGCCATGGAAAGCAGGCCGCAGCAAATGGGTCATGGCAAATGGGCTGTGGCAATCCCCACCATCTAGAAAAGCTGATTAGTGATATATCCAATTGTCAATTAACTGCTCAGCAGCAAAGGCTCCAGCCTTTCCCGCCGGTGGCAGCAGTTCAGCTCAGTTGACCAGTGGTGGGCACAACCTAGCGGAGCCCTCTCAAGCCATGTGCTGGGACTGCAATAATGTGCTGAAGCTGACCAGTCAGATGAATATCAGAGAGATGCTGGGAGGCAGAGGCAGATTTTTTTTCTTGTTTTCCTCCTCTAAAGCTAATGTGCATCTTATAGTCCGAAAAATACGGTAACTAAATGATTATCTTAGCTCTATGCAATTCATGGTTAAAAGGGCTAACAGAAACTTTAGAAAGGTTCTAATGAACAACATGAATGTTATAAATGAATATATAAAATATACACAGTTCTGCTAAAAATGCTTAATTATATATTTATAGCAACAATAACAATGGGAGAATCTTTACAAAACCTGTTTATAGCTGTTTTTTTTAGTTTGCAGTCGTTTCTCACAATGCTGCTCAGTTATAATCATAATTTTAAGCAAAGAAAAATATACCAGATTTTGATACTTTATTCTTCAAGCTTTCTGCTTAAGTATATTTCTTCCCCTACCTTATTTCCTGCCTAAATTATTGATATTTTGTTTTCAGATGAAATGGTTTACCATCTAAGGGTGACAAAAATAGAATGCTGCTAATCTATTATTGTTATTGAATTCAGGTAACATAGTACATTTTCATACTAAATTTAAATTAGTCATATGTTGTTTCATATTTTTCAGCATAGTTATATGTTAGCCTTGCTGACACTATGTATTCCAGGCTCCAACCTGACACTTTCACAATCTCTCACATAGTCTCTCATGTATTAATTTATTTTAGTTTTATTATTAATTTATTAATAAATCACACACACACACATATACACACACAGAGAGACTATATATATATATATGATAGATAAAATGAAAAAGTCCTTATCTGCTGTTACATTTAAGCATACTATTCTATTAATATCTCCATGTACTATGTCAGAGTTTATCTACTGTTATCTAAGCCATTGATGATGCTGATAGAATGTGAGATAACACATTCTAATGCCTCTAAGTAATCCAAGTCCAAACCTTGAAGAGAACAAGAACAAAAGACATTTTATACCAACCAGGAACTTGAATAATTGGGAATGACATTCTCTGCCTAATACAGGCGATCCAATTATTAGATCATACCCTGAAGCTTTATGTATTTTCCAAGGACATCAGTAAAGAAGGCATAATTAACAGATACCAGTCAACTGCTGTTTACACTTTTCAGAGCTTCAGTTGGTTTAATAATGCTGGCAAAGATAGGTACAAGCTGAATTGGCATTTGAAGTGGCAGATAGATTGCCAAAGGTCAACACTGATGCCAGAGTGCTAAAACAAAAATTACCAGTGACATTAATAATGTAATATTTCTGGCTTCTCATCATGAACTGTACAAATGTGGAGGTATTGTTTTTTTGTATTTCAACTAGATTACAAATTACATTTTAAATCTATAATGTGGTAATAGAACTACATTAGGGGAGATTTATTTTCTCCTAATTGCTCTAAATAAATCAATACCAAAATGATCATTTGTGCAATCCCACTGGGACCGGAACTAGTAAATACAAAGTCAATTAGTTTCCTGCAGCACAATGCATTCAGATGGGAAGATATATACATTATATACAGATATAAATTGAAACTCTCTGATATTTGTTTCCAATGCAAAAAAAAAGTTTAATATGAAACTCTACATTTCCAGCCTACACTGTTAGTAGATGTTCCTTTTAACAAAATTAAATGATTCCATCTACTGATTGTCTAATACTTTCTCTTCCTGATAGCAAATCTTAGCAACTTAATATTTTTGATTGATTATGACCTAAAAATCGATGTTGACACTTAGCAACTATATAGTTAAAGTTTTTTTCTGGAAGGCAATTTAATATCTTGAAACATAATAATCAGGTTGTTTATTAAAAAATAAATATTTTAGTTACTTTTTTAAGTGAACCAAAGTTTTATGAAATGGACATATCATGCATGCCAAATAATAAAAAAATTATTCCATACTTTTTCTATTTTCAGTTTTGATCCACACTTTATATTTATTATATATGATATTTTTCTTTTAAAAATTCAATTTAGCTTGTTGCTGAAAAATATTTTCCATAATCAGTAGAATAATCTTTTTTTCTTTATCTACTTAGTTTATTTTTTTTTCTGTTTTGATATTTTCAAATTAGATTAAAAGAAAAGAATTCATGTTTTAATACTTGAAGCAGTCAATTACACTTATCAGTGATGCAATGTATTTGAAAATAAATTATGTTTCTGATTTTTCTTTGTACTTGGGTATAAAGAAACTGATTTTTCCACACAACTAAGAAAAAGCTAAAAAATACCCTGTTAAACCAACTCTGACCTATGTAGTTGTAGCCCTAATGTATTGTTGACCTAAGTAGAAGAAAGATCTTAAATAGGGTGATTACGTAGTCCTTACAGTTTTTGGTTTTCTACTAGTATTAGAAAATGTTTCTAATGTAGTTTTTTAAACACATAATATTTGTTCTAACTATACTTTCTAAATAAGTTGTCCAGAATTCTTAAGAAGTCAGAAGCCTTTAAAATAAATTTTAAAATCAATCAATCAATAAGTAAAATAACAAGTTTTCTTTGTTCTTAGAACAAATTTTATTTTTAAGAATTCATAAACTCAATAGACACTAATTAGTGTAAAATTAAAATGTTGTTTCCTTTGATTTGCCTCTAGATAAATTATGCTCTAATGATTCTTTTTGGGATGGGAATTCATATGACCTTGATGGAATTAGAGCAATAAAAAGTGTGACATAATTAATGATGAAACATTTTTCAAATATTGAATACTTCAATATCCCTTTTATAAACTGTACCAATGTGCATATTTAGAAGAAATTATAGTCTTGTCAAAGGAATGTCTGTTATTATAATAAAGTCACAACAGTTTTAAGCAAGGCAATCCTATGCATGTATGTTCAGAAATAAGTCCCACTGAGTTCAATAGAACGTATTCTCAGCATGTAATAAAATATTGTATCATAAGGAGTAAACTGCACCTGCTTATTTATAGTGAACAGCTCTTCAGGGGCAAAACTATAAATTCAATAGAAACATTATTTTATTTTTAGATTTCTCCAATACGTCTCACCATTTTTGTATAAGAAACATTAGAGAGTACTTATGAGAAACAGACTATATGATGTTTATTTCCGTTATTAAACAGTATGACAGGACTAGATGGAAGGATTAGCAAGAAGCAGAACCCACCTGATTTTAGTTGATTTCAAAAAGCTAAATAGAATCAAACCTGGTTATTCTTGGAAAGGAAAGCAGCAGGAAATACCAAGGGTATAGACTAGACTGGGAAATTTTAAAAAATCATAAAAAAGCAGTGGCAAACTCTGTCTGTATTATTGCCAAAAAAACTACACGTGAAAACATGTCCATGTAGTTATAAAAGTTAACTAGAATAAAGGTTCATTTTCACTGTGACAATGTCCTGAACCTTTTAACTGTCATAAAGTTAAAGGATGTAACTTAATTTACTCCCAGACATGGCACAATGGTCAAGTCTGTACTACAGAATCTATAGATGTACTGAGCAACCTAAAACAAGAAAAATGTACTATGATAATTTCTTATGTATTTTAATGGCTAAACTAGATATAAAGAAAGGCAAAAGTGAGACATAGTACAAAACATAAGAAAGTTATGTTATTTATTTATTATTCCTAAATATTATTTTCTATTCATTGTCAGTTAGCTAGTCTTTCATATTCATATCATTACCGTGAAGCAGAACAGACAAAAGACCTTATGCATGAAGTGTCCCATGGAAAAGGAAAGGAGTCCCGCTAGTTGTTGTCGACTATAGGTAATGGTGCTCATCTCCATTTCAAGGCCATGAGCCATGGTGTCTGAACACATTTCCGTAGTCATGTGGCCAGCATGACCTCATGGAGCCCTGTTTCCCTCCCCCAAAGTAGTACCTATTTATCTACTTGCGTTTACTGCTAGGTAGTGAGGAGCTAGGTGAAGATGAGCACTCATCCCACTGCACCACACTCCAATCTCAAACCTGATGTTTCTGCTTCAGGGGTGGGTTCTAACTTACCTCACCGTCGGTTCGCTGCCTCCTGCGCCAGATGGGCGACGCATACACAGTAGGAAAAAACCCCAAAAAAAAGAAAAAAAAAGAAGCCGAAAACAAGTTGGCAACGAATACTCAGTGCTGGAAAATTGGCTTCTGCACACACACAAAAAATAACCCCGGAAACTTTTTAATTTTTTTAAAAGAAAAATAAATAAATAAATAAAAAGATAGCAGCGCCCACGGAGCAGAACTGGCTCCATGATGTCACCAGCGGCCTATTACCTACTCGGTAGAACCGGTCCAAACTGGTAGGAACCCACCTCTGGTCTGCTTTCCAGCTAACATCTTAACCACTGAGGCATTGTACAGCCACATGGATGCACTTGGAATTTTCTTTTCCCATCTAAGCTTCAGCTTTTAGAAGCCTCAAAGTTCTTGAAACAGAACTTTTTTTATTGACCACACTATCACAGCAGTAATTTCATGAATGGCCATCCTCCATTATCCTCATTCTATGATTGTAGCCATACGCTTTCTAGAAAATATAAATATGGTTTTTACTACAAAATTTAGGATTTCATTTGAAAATTCCCTGGTCTTCTGAAGTTTCCATTTCTGCCATTGCTTTTTGCCTTTAGCCTCTTACCACATAAAAAGGAGTTAGAAATAGAAAAAGTAGGGTTATGAAATATACTACACTAGAACTAATATCCCTTATAATATAGAGTAAATTACATTTCAAAGCATGGTAAATACATTACAGTTAATTATTCCAGATTCTAGCAATACTCTCTTGCATAGGATAAAAATAAATGATTTTATGTATATGCACTAGTGCTGCTCGAGGAACAAGGCCAAGTTTCCCCTGATACATGATGTGCTCAGAAAAGGAGTTAATGTCATACATATTTGCTTTTAGTAACCATCCCTGGCTCAGCAATTAACACCCTCTTTAAGTTTATCTCCTTTTTCTCAGCTCTCAACAAATAAATTAAAACCAGCATTACGCTTGTAGAGTTCAACTTTCATATACAACATCCAATCATAATTTCACAAACATGATAGAGTTATGATCCACATGTTACTGAGGCAGTAACAAGTGGGTCATAACCAGTAACATTCTATTTCCCATCCAGCAGCATTGATTTATCCTCTTAGCCTCCAGCTGAGAATTCTCAATTTTTTTCACTGGGGAATAATGTAGCTAAAAGCTAAAATCTGATATTACAATCTTTTTCATCTTGAATTGGAACACAGGCAAGCTCTACTTGATAGCAAACCAGTCAGTTATAGTATAGTATTATATGTGCATCTGTCACTAGGAGAACTGTTCCTTTAGCCCATTGATAACTAAACTATGGCTGCAATAAATTAGAACTCTCTTCTCATCTCAGTTGTTCTTAACCTACACCAGGAAGATAAGGTTTTGTTTTGCTTTTTAAATTTAAATGTCTGCCATTTTACGTTACTTTCAACTTTTAATTTGTACAAATTGTGGCAAGCTGGCTAGGAAGCTGTTGAGGGATTTCAGTGCTTTTGTTTACATTTATTTTTTTCAAATCTATCTTTCATTGAATAATTTCTCATCCTAGAAACTCCTCAGATTTTTCTTTAAACCGCAAAAGAAATACCTACAAATATCTGCACTGTGAAACATGGACAGGAGATGCTGTTAGATCGTGCAGCGTAGGAAAGACTCGAGTCGCAGTGAACAGTCAGCTCTCGTTTATTGCTTAAGCATGTTGGAATCTGGACTGCCTGCTGGCCTTGGGGAACCCTCTTTTATGGGATTCCCCTGGCTTGCAGGCAGACAATTACATTGGCTCGGAAGCCCCACCGCTAGTTAGCCAACCAGCGACAGGACATGTTAATGGAGGTAACAATTACCCCTAATGGGGATTAGGATATGCATGGGGGATTAGGCAGAACACAACATCCCTCCCCTCAAAGTTCCTGCTATTGTCTCTGATTGATGAATGTCACATAATCTTGTAGGTACGAGGGAGGCCAGTGTTCTCGCGCTGACCTGTGTGGAATCGCAAGGTTCGGGTCGGCCACTGGTTCAAAGTTTTCCCTTCTGGGTACCCGTCCACGGGGCACTGCGTTGAGTCGATCCGCGGCGGCCTTCTGGTGTGGTTGTCCGCCTGTCAGAACCAGCGGCACGTAATAGTCCTCGTTGTTGGGAACGGCCTCACCCTTTTCCTCGGCCATGCTTTCCTGGCGCAGCCTGGCATTCCCGGTTTGGCCCCTCAGCTGGTCAATGTGGCAATGCCACACCCGGTTGTCCCCCAGTTGGACCTCATATGACCTTGGCCCCGTGATGGCGGTGACTGTATCTTTCATCCACTTCGCCTCCCCCGCGTGGTTCAGGGCGTACACCAGATCCCCCTCCTTTAGTGCCCGGGCTACCTTCCTGGATTCAGGTGGGGTGTTTGTCTGGTAGCTCGGGTGGAGGCGATCCAAGGGTGATCTCAGCTTGCGGCCCATCAGCATCTCCGTTGGGCTTCGGCCGGTTGCAGTGCATGGCGTGATGCGCTGGGACAGGAGGAACTGGTTGAGCCGCTCTCGCCGTATGCTGGCACCCATCCGACTGAGTGCCTCCTTGGTGAGTCTCACCATCTGTTCCACCCGTCCATTGTTTTGGGGGCTGTAGGGCGCAATCAGTGTGTGTCGGATGCCCAGGCCCGCCAGGAACTCTTCCATCTCCTTCGCGGTTAGTTGCGGCCCATTATCGGAGACCAGGACATCTGGTAACCCGTGGGTCGCAAACAGTCCTTCCAGGGCCTGGATGGTGGTGCTCGCAGTGGTGGAAGTCATGGGAATTACTTCCAGCCACTTGGAATACGCGTCCACCGTGATCAAGTAGGATTGGCCCCCCACCAGGCCCGCGAATTCTATGTGGAGCTGGGACCACGGGGCTCATGGAATCTCCCACTCCAACGGGGCCGCTTTCGGGGGGGCTGAGCAGGATTCTTGGCAAGGTTCGCAGGTGGCTACCCACTCATTAATGTCTTTGTCCAGTTGGGGCCACCATAAGTAACTTCTAGCAAAAGCTTTCTTTTTTCTTTTTTTTTATAACAAGTTTTTATTTTCCATAAAATTAATTTTTACATTTCATTTCCATATATAACATTTTACATAT
>JANHFT010010510.1:188277-200153 GCA_032467955.1 Pseudoxenodon macrops | reverse complement strand
TAATTCCTAAAATCTGAAATCTGATATAAATTTCTGTAGATAGATGATAGATAGATAGATAGATAGATAGAGAGAGAAAGAGAGAGCGAGAGAGGGAGAGGGAGAGGGAGAGGGAGAGAGAGATAAAGATATATACTTATTTCATTTGTTTATGTTTATACCTATACCTGCTATCTTGTACATGTTTGACAAATAAATAAATAAAATAAATAAAATATCAGTCTGTTCCAGAAGTATGTTTTCCATATGATCTCAGAGTGATAATGTATTTTTACAACATCCTTCATTCTCAATTCGTTTTGTAATTAAATACATATTTCTTTGCACAGACATAAATTTTCTATGCCAGCTGACTATGATCTGCAAAGCTTACTGCCATGTAGGTGCATATAGGTTTGCAGACTTTCTTTACATTAAAAAACATTTCATAATTAAGATGTTATTACAAAACTGCTATAATTTTATTACATAAAAATATAATCGCACAGTAGCTAAGTAGTCGTCAGAAACCCTCCTATAAATATTTCAAATGTCCAGGCACCTCCTAACCATTTGCCTTCGTAGTTTGGTTGAAATATTTTCATGACAGAACTTCTTCAAAGGCATTATCAAACATTGTCCTTTTTTAAATAATATATTTACAGTATCCAAAAATGTTGTCCCAGTCTTAGAGATATATTTGAGATAATAAATTAACAATCAAATATGTTTCAACACATGTAAATTGAACAGCTGGTTTCAAATATACAAAAGCTTCTTTGAAGATAGCTAAATACAATTGGCCTTGAATATGCCTAATCAGTGGAGTGATAGCCTTACAAGTTCAATTATATCTCCTTTTGAAACTATTACAACATTTGGGAAGTCACATTATTAAATTGTTACTAATATTATTATTATCATCATCATTGTTGTATTCTGCCATTACAAGGTATTTTTAAAATTAAATTTGTAGACTGCCTTAGTCCAAATCACTCAAAAACAGTTATGTTTAATTGAAATAGTCAACCATAGAATACAAATCAGAAACAACAACGGAATAGCAAACAACACATACACACAAATGATAGGCCAACTACTGCATTGCTGCTCTGCTTGTTGGCGCAGACCTAGAGAGGTCTACTGAACAATCCTGGAAAGTCAGTCCTCCCCTCAAGCAAATCTCTCAATGTCTGGATTCGTCTCTTACTTCCATGAACTGCACTTACAGTCTTCCCTAGTGGCAAAATTAAACAGATGGTAAATGAAAAAACTAGTAAATAGACACACAAACATACAGAGTAACAGGACATAGTTTCCAGCATGAACCACTAACACCAAAAAGCCTACTGGGAGATGGACAACTAAAAAAATTTTTTTAAACAAATAAATAACAATAATGGGAACCTTGCTATTTTACCTCAGTATTGATTGTGAGAAAAACTGAAAAGGGGAAGTTAAACAATTTAAAACAAAATGTTTTCTTAAACTTTTTTCTCTCAGGTCTCTTTTCTTTTTTTAAAAATGATGGAGGATTTCAAAGCAGCTTTTGTCTGAGTGGGTTATATTTATCAATATTTCTAATATTTAAAATTAAAATTGAAGATTCACTGCTGCCGCTTCTCATGATTGATTGATGGGTTTTTAAAATTATATTATTTTTCAACATAGGCTGGCAAATAATTTGGATTTCACAGATCCCTGTGAGGGTCTTAGTGGGACGTACGCCATTGGGACTACACTTTGAGAAACACAGGCTTGAAAGAAAAAGTATTGAGACTGAGGCCATTATCAAAACAACTATTTATGGATATGGAAAATATTTGCATTTCCAAATGTATTTTGTTACCTCCAGGCTTCCACTAATTATTATTTCAGCTTAATTTTTATTTTGTTAGTGTGCAACATTCATGGAAAAGTTATTCATGGATTACTTATAGAGGCAGCCCTTGAGTTACAGCCATTTTTTTTCAAAGTTACAGCAGCACTGAATAAATGGTACTTATACCCAGGCCCAAAATAACGTCTGTTGAAGAGTCCCTATTGTCAAAATTTGGCTGCTTCAAAGGTCACCTGAATTATAACCACATGATGCTTTAGCTCCTCCCACTTGCCTGTCTTCCCTCCATTTATGCCCTTTTAGGGTTAGGGTTAGCTCAGGGCCTTCAGTAGTCTCAGCCAGACAACCACCTCTAGTCCTTTATCCTAGCACTGTCATTGCTGAAGAGTGCTGCTTCAAGCACCCTGCCACAGGCAGCCACCCCAGTGCCATAATACAAAACCCCAGATTCCCTGCCCAACTGACTTTTGCCACCTTCCTCCTGCTGCTGTTAACTAGTGCCCTGCCTAGCCCTATGTGAGGCAGCTGCTGACTGTGCTAGGCCTTCTTTGTAAGACTGCTGTCACATGTTTGCAAAAAAATATGCAAATTCCAGGACTGTGTTCTATAGGTCTCTGGTAAAATTTAAATCTTCTGGGAAATGTAAAAGACTAGAGCTAGATGATTTTAAAATCAAGTTTCACGCAAATCAACATTGTTTTATAAAAAAATTAAAAGGCTATAATTTAAGATCAGAAGATGCAAATAAGAAGTGATGACAATCAAAACCAGCTTTAAAGGAAAACATGATTATATAATAAAACTTCATATACAATGAATTATTAAAACATATTATAGCAGAAATCAGTGTCAAAGCACTGTATAGTTAATTAATGATTAATTTCAAAAATAGGCAACTGTAAGGGACTTAGTTAACTAACTGTAAGTTCATGGGCCCAAAAAATAGTGACTGTTCTCATAATGTCCACTTTTCCGATAAGGGGAAAAAATTAACAATATTTGCTCACTCTTATTCGGGACACCTTACTGTATAAATAAAAACTAGATTAGGCTTAAGATTTTTAATACACTTTTAAATTTCTGACAGAATTCTTTTTCACATTTTTCTGAAGATCACAAAGACTAACCTTAAAAAAGGTTTCTATGCAATCATGTTCCTCCAAATAAACATTCCTTTACAAATAGCCTTTACTACTCAATTTCTAAAATGTTCATTTCATATTGCATACACAAACTAGACTCTCTCTGTAAGAGCAAAACTTTGCTGTATTGGGATGTTAGGATGCTTATTAAAAGTACAGAACAATCAATATTATAACTTTATGTAAAACAGCTTATTTTAAAATTTTAGTTTATTTTCAAAATAAAGAATTAAAATAAGACTGATGAGAAAAAATGAACTATATTACTGGGAATAATCAACAGTATACATGGAGACGAGCCATATATATATTGAAATAGGTTCCATGCCAAAACAGATGGGTTTTTTTGCTAAACTTTCTAAATACCCTTGCAGTGAGAAATTTCTCAGTTTAGACAAAGTAAACACATGAAAAGAAGCATAACACTCCAGGCTTGTTTCTTCCATTAGGGAAAACAAGATTCTTCAGCCAAAACCAAGTAAGGGTATTTAAAGATTTAAAAACAGACACAAAACAAAACGTTTACTCTTGGGAACAGAAATATTGCAATTCTTATAAATCAAAGAGGAAGGTCTAGCAAAGGTCAACATTCAGCTAATTTATTAGCAAGGCCTATGTTTGGAAGCAAATACATGAAAGGGGTCCAAGAGTAAGTATTTTATGAGAAAACAGACTCAAAGGCCTATCCACTGGAGGTTTTATTCCAAATAAAAAGCAGTTGGGACCTCGACATGACAGAAATACATGAATTATTAGTTGCAAAAGCACACACACACAAATGAGATTTCTACTAAATATCCAAAAGCACGTAAACAATAAGAAATTAGATGAGGCTATGTGGAATAGAGACAATGCACCATTTCAGACTTGATGAGGTAATCTTCATATTAGCGCTTTTAGATGACTAAAAGACACCACAGGACATAATCAATAATTCATATGGACATAACACTTTATTAGTCCTGATCAAAAGCCCATTTCTGCATAGGAGATGAGGGAATAAAGAATATGTTCCTTTAGATTCTTTCCCAGTTCTCAAACTTGACTAAGCCTTAGAATAAAGACAATGTATGGGGCTCCCATTAAAGAGGATTAATTTGTTCAGTGAACAACTTGGAGTCCTGTGGTGACATACATGATAATCAGCTATATCCAGACAATGATTTTACTATGCATCATTTTGTATCTTTCAGTAACCATTCTATATTTTTTTCATCTATTTCCATAAAATTCATTTTGATAAAAATATAAGGTTACCCTTCCATCGTTAATAAATGAAACTTTAGTGTTAGTGGGAGTTAATAGCAACTGCCTGTCTCAAACAGATAGTACGTTTTTGCTTCTGTTCCAGTGTCTTGGTACAATCTGCCTGTTCTTCGTGACATAATCAATATTATTATTTTAAATCATATTCTCATGTCTAAATAATAATTTGATAGAGCTTTATATACCCGAATCTTTTGGTTTTAATTTAGAAACAATGACAACTGGTAATTACAAAGCAAGGCTTTCTTGTCTCAACAATTACAGTGTACATTGAAAGTATTTGTGATGCTTTCCAAAACAAGACACTAAATTTAATGAATTTATCTTTTGTTAAATATTATAAAAATGACTAGAATCTCTCTGAATCTGAGTCAATTAGTCATTTTGATTAACAATGTTTTCCAGGATCACAAGAAGTGGCCAGAAAAGATAAGGGGAAAAAATCAGCTGCTAATTGTTTAAAACCAAGAATTAAGATTCTTAGCAGGGTAAAGTGCCAATAAATAGTGCTGATCTCAGATTGGTTTTAAAAGGCCTAAAAGTAAACAAAAATAAGTAATTTCTGTCTATAGCACATTACAAATTAGGAATGTAATCTTTACATTTCAGTTATATAATACTTTTGAATTTATATTCAAGATTGAGAAACCACGTTAGTTACAAGTTATGAAACCATGTTAGCTACAAGCCACAAGTTATAGTGAACTAATATCCATGATCCTCTCAGTTTTTAGCATGGCATTAAAGGTTCCAATAGCTTATAATTTGGAAATATTGATTTCCATTGATGAAAAATAAGTGATACATAAAACTTAATTTTCATCCATGGAAATTAATATTTTGATAATAACCTGCAAGTGAGATTGCAACTTGGTTGCTAGCCTACTCTATGATGGAAGAAATTGTAGTTTGAAAAGGTTGAATTCCTATGATCTATAACATGATCTATGTTGGCGAACCTATGGCCTTCCCTACACCCCCCCCCCTCCCAGAAGGCCGGAAATGGCTCACTGGTGCCCTAGCACTGACAAATATTGGTGGCCCAAGATTCAATTTTTATCAGTTTTTTTTTTACAAATATTCATTGGGTTTTTTTTTCCCCTCAACTTTGTGCTGCCCCCCTTGGGCCTGGTGCCCTAAGCACATATTTAGTCTGCTTAATGGTTAATACACCACTGATTCTTACAATAATTATTTAAAATCAGTGTCCTATACATTCCTATAGAGGCAAATAATTGCTTTTAAAAATGTGAGTTATACAATCCAGGTGCATTTTTACTAGCTGTAATCTCAAATGAAAGATATATTATATTCCTTCCTTGGTTACCCACATTATTTGGTAATATGCAATAGAGAATGCTTTCTGAGTTTAACCTGAAAATTTTAAGATTTGCCTAAAGTGAATTAAAGAATTAACTTTAAATTTATGCACTGTTTTCCTTAAATGCAACAATAAAGCACTGTTTTAAATGTTGTAAATGTGGTCTTTAATTAGCTGTAACAAGATCAGCATTCACGCTAATGAAAATGGTATCTAACATGACTATCAACACTTTGGGATGTGCAAATAAATGCCCACAGAATAGATGTATTTCAATTTCTTGAGAACAAAGAATATTTCACCATAACATTGTCACTGCAAAAAGGTGTTAATTCAATTCAGATATAAGTCAGACATGCTTATTTTAATGCAGATACCTATTCCCAGTGTGAAAAGAATCATTTTAAAAACTTGAATATCCTACTTTTTGCTTCTGCAAAAGGAGTTATGCCTTTAGTTGAACTTAGTTTTAGAAATGCTCGCTCATTTTATACAGCATATATCAATCATAGACATATGTCAATTTTCATACAAAGCTGTTTTTGAATGTTCAGTTTTAGACAGCTGGAAATAAAAGTTGTCTTTATTATAATACTCATATTCTAAAAATATTCATTAAAAAAAGAATTGAAGGGAAGAATTGTATTTACTTTTTGTATATTTAGCACTTTTTAAAAAGTGAGTCTAATTGAAGTTGTTTTTCTCTAAACTTTGAAAATCCTTTTAGTTAACTGAATTTGACTATTTGTCCTTAAATTTCAGACAGCAAAATAGACACAAAACATTGCTAATCACAATTAATTTGGGTGCCAAATCTTCTTGGTGAGTACAGAGAGCATTGGGTTCATGTAATATTTCACAGAAAAACTTCTCATCTTTAACAAGGTGTACTTGTAATGGAAGTGTTTTGCTTTGCTTTTGTAAGTCAGAGTTGATTATCACTTACACTAGATCACAATTGCAAGAATTTCTTATACTTGTGGAAAGTAATGTTTGCAAGGATGCAGATGACATGGTGTATCATGAATCAAATTGGATCATTACACAGATGTTCTCTTTTTTGATATGCAAGATATAGTCTTATTTAAAAGTCTTAAAAAGCAGGTCAGAATTCTATTTATAGTTATTAACGCAATTTCAGCTTTCTAAAATGTATAGTAGAAAAGAGAACTTTAAGATAATACTGCACTCTTGAATGGATCTTTGTTCGTAGTTTTATTTTTAAGAAATATGTGAGATGCACTCTTCAAAAATTACAGTATGAATGTCAGAACTTCTAAATGAAGTTTCTGTGAGGGGATCATTAATGAATTTGCCAAATCTAGCTCTCTTGGCCTGCATGAGAATGGACAAACAACAGGAATGATGGAAAAAGTGATATATAAAATAGTCATAGATATTCAAGGTGCAGACCTCCATAGGAAGTTGAAATAAATACTGGAATAAAGTAATGAGAGTATTAAGAATTTACTTACTTAAATTTTAAGGCCACCAACCTCCACAATGACTCTGGGATGCATACAATTAAAACATTATTAAAAGAAAACAACACAGTTCAGAGAAAAGGAATACTATTGAATGAAACAAGTCACTAAAGCTTGTAGACTTTGAAAAAAAAGTTTAATTTTCTTAAGATGCCTTGAGCATCTGCTGTTGAATCATCCCCTTTTGCATTAAGCAGAACTGTCCATCATTTGCAAATGCACCTATTCAGAGTCCTTTCCCATACTCACAGTAGCTTGGTTATCAAAGATGCAAATTCAGAACTTATATATCTAATGAAAATCAGGCCACTATCAGATCATGAGGGTTGCTGGGAAATTCATCCTTTTATGCTTTTTTGTTAAGATTATTTTCAGCATATCCTAAATTAACAGATGAACAGTTGTATCTACAACCTTTTCAATATTATGAAATGTAAAGATCAGAGACGCATTCAAAACCCTTTGTATCCAGATATTTCAAGTTTCTGGATTTCTTCTAACTTAAATGCCAAGCAAAATCTTAATTTTTTATCAATGCACTTAAAATAAAGGATTAGGTTTACAAGAGAAAAAAAAGTTTCAGATTGCAGTCTTTGTAACTAACAATACTACTACCATAGACTTATTTCAGGAATAAAGTCAAATGGACAAACGACCGGTATTTTATTTCCAAGAAAATAAAGTGACACCTTTTCCTTGAAAAAATTTACTTTGCAGCTTGTATGAACATTTGAGGAACTTTATACCTTTGAATTCTTCCCTTAACTTTTCTTTAAAGTTTTCCATAAAGTGAAATCTCAGAAACATTTTCTAGGTTAGTACTGCCATCTTGTGAAAATTCATGTGCAAAGCTTTCACATTCCCGTAAATCTCTTCCTAAATAATACATCTTTTTTTTGTATTCTGAAGGTACCAGTATATGTCTGTACTTTGTGAAGGAAGCAAAAATCTAAATTTATTTATTATAATAGGAAGTAGCTGCTATAGTTAACAACTCTTTATTGTCCTTCCCCAAATTCTTTCCAGATTTATTAGAACTACAATACCCAGATTATAATAGTCACTATTTATATATTATGCTGAGTCTCTCCAAACTATAGCATTTCAGTGATTCACCCTTTTCAGATATTGGAGAGATTTTAAAAATATAACAATAGACATTCATTGAAACTTTAAATATCATACTGACAAGATAAGAACACATAACTATAAGTGTATTTATAACCAAGGGAATCCAGCATTTATTAATCAGATAACACATTGGTACGGTAGCTAACTAATTAAATTTGAGAAACAAAGAATTAGATGATTTATTACATCTGCTTATTTATTTCAAGTCAGTATCAGTCCTAAATACATTTCAATAAACTTTAACTTTTTGCTAGTGTTGTAGTTTGGAAGAATGCTTTGTGGAAGAAAATAAAGTATTTTCTAATTTCTAATTCCTGTCCTTTCAAAATAGAGGTGAGAATGGCACCTACCTCTGGAAACTCATTGACATTACTAATGAAGGCATTGTGATTATCTGTAACAAAATCTGAGTTTAATAAATTTCCTGTTTCCTTATGCTAGACTTTAGAAATGTCCACTAGAAACAAATCCCTACCTTCACATGAACATCCTAAAATAAGGATCCCAAATAAATCAAGAGTTGTTACAAAAAGTAGTTTCTTTAAAAAAAAACAAAGCAGAAAATTATGGAAAAATAAGCATTTGAAGTGCTAACTACATTGAAAAGCAAACCTAAACTAATTTGTAAATATTATTTAAAACTATTAATTGGGAGACTTCTAGTAACTCCTGTGATAATTCAATGATTAAGCAAAAACACTTGGTAGCAGATCCTTTTCTTAATCTCTCAAATCATTAACTAACAAGAGAAAGTTAACAACAGACAAAACACAATAGAACAACCCCCTCCAAAAAAAAGCTAATATAGCTAAGCTTAATCCATTCTGTCCGCCAAATGTTCGCGCTTGCGCATTAACTCCTATAAAAGAAACCAGGCGTGGAAACCTCCTTGCGTGACACGTCAAAAAGCAGCGCGTACGCCACCGGCTGCTCATAGCGTGAATGGCCTTCTACTCCCGCGAGAAGTGAGGGAGGCGGGGCTACATTTCAAACAGGTGGCGGGACGTCCCTCGTTTCCGATCTGGGCCTGGAGCGAAAAGGAGGGCTTGTTTTTTCGCTTCAGTTTCAGCCCAGTTCTGTTCCATTGTTTCGGACGCCGATGGCGAAACAGCAAAGCCGGGAGCAGGGCATCACCTTGCGGGGCAGCGCCGAGACTGTGGCGGAGTTTTTCTGTGAGTAATCAGGCGGGTAGGGAGATAATGCTGGTTTAAGAATGTGAGCCAGCTCGGTCGGAAGACAAGGACTCGCAACCGTTCCGGCTCTCTTTCTGCTTTATGAGGCTTAGTCCCAGGGATGGTGCTTGACCACAAGTCCTTTTGTGCCCGGTGAAGTTTGCACCCGAATAAATGGGCTCGGGCGAGACTCGGGGCGGGGGGGGGATGGGAAGGACTCCGAGTTGCGTTTTGGGACAATGAAGTGGAGGCTTATTGCGAGAATGCTGCACTCGGTTCGTTCTTTTCCTTCTCTTCTCTTTTCCTTCGTTCTCCTTACATAGCCGCGAGTTATCCTTGTAGTAACTGCGTCCCCCTTGGCTCTATAGAATAAGCACAAAATGCTAAGAACTATCAAAATGCTAAGGACCTAAAGCAGTTTGAAGGAAGTTAACTACTTCAGCATGTATAAGTTTATTCTCAAACATGGAAGGCGATTGTAGGGACAGTAACTCCAGTCTCAGTAGGGAAGAAATGCTTAACTTAAAATGAATGTGAAGAGCAGATCTAATGGAGGTTTGGGAGATTCAATTCTGGGTCTGCATCTTGGCTGCGTTTGAGCTCCTAAGGCACAGCTTTAAGGTTTGTTGCAAATACAGTAATTGGTTGTTGGATATGATGAGAAAGTTCTAGAATTTGGTGCAAATATACATAATCTGAAATTGTAATCCTTGACTTATGACCACAATTGAGTCCAAAAATTATGTTGTTAAGTGAAGACAATGAAGTGAGTTTTGCTCCATTTTATGACTTCTTGTTACATTTAAGTGAATCACTGCAGTTGTTAATTTAGTAACACAATTGTCAAGTGAATCTGGCTTCCGCGTTGACTTTGCTTGTCAGAAAATGTGATCACATGACCTCAGGATTCTGGAACCATCAGAAATATGACTCAGTTGCCAAGCGTTGGAATTTTAATCATGTGACTACAGGGATGCTACAATGGTTATTAGTTTGAAAGCCATTCATAAGTCACTTTTTTCAGTCTTGTAACTTCAAATGGTCACTAAATGAACTGTTGTAAGTCAAGGACTACCTGTATATGCAAAGCAATCATATACCTGGTGCAGTGGTTAAGCCACTAGTCTATAAAGCAGGAAACTGAGTTCTAGTCCCATCTTAGACATGAAACCCCACCTGGAACTCCAGAAACATTCTTAATTTTGAGGGATGTTATTCCATAAGTTAGAAGCTGCAACAGAAGGCACAATTTCAAAGTCCTACAAGATGGCAACATTTAATGTTAAGGACATAGAGAACACACACTCTCCTGGATCATACAGGGCAGGCAGAAACAATTTTTGAGATAAGTGATCTCTCAGATATCCAGCCCCCATGCTATACATAATAAACAGTGTTTATAGCCTAAAGTTGCTAGTTTGGGGAAGGCTTAGATAACAGACAAAATAAATATTAAAACAACATAATACAATGGCCATGAGTAGTAAACATAAGGTCTCAAATGCCAAGATAAATAGCTTTTTCAGCATGTTCCAATTGTACATCTTTGAGTTTGCTAATATTAATTGGTATAATTATAAAAACACATGACAAAGAGCCATGGTGATACAGTGGTTAGAATGCAGTATTAGAGGCTCAGGGTTAATTCAGCCTTCCATCCTTCCGAGTTTGGTAAAATGAGGACCCAGATTGTTTGGGGGCAATATGCTGACTCTCTAAACTGCTTAGAGAGGGCTGTAAAGTAGTCTAAGTGCTATTGCTATTATGATACTGCTTTTAGATAATCAAATACAGTACTATATATATATTTTCTTCTTTCAGCCTATGGTATCAACAGTATCTTATATCAACGTGGAATATATCCTGCTGAAACATTTACACGTGTTCAAAAATATGGACTTACCATGCTTGTTACTGCAGACTCTGAACTTAAAAATTATCTGAACAATGTTGTAGGACAACTGAAAGGTATACTTTTTTAAATCAAGGATCAAAATATTTAGATGCTTTGCAATGATTATACAAAGTTGTAATCTAATAGGCATAATACAAAAGGAATGAGGAAGCATAAGTAATTAAGTACATTTAGATACTGATTTATTTAAAAATTGGTCATTTAAATTGATTACTGCATTTTCCATATGTCATTGTGATGTTAAATGGTAGTGTATCTATTCAATACTAGATCTGCTTTTGCTTTGTAGCACTTTTGTATTTACTCAAATTTTGGTACCAATCTATCTGCTCACATTTTACTTCAGTTAATTATGTGCCATCAAGCTATTGTAGACTCTAGTAAAATGACATTTTTCATAATCTGCTTTAACCTATAACTGCATCCATTCTCTCTCTCTCTCAAAATATGTGTGTGCGTGTGTATTTGTGTGCCAGTGGATATATATGTACTATATATATACACACACACACACAGTGTTTTCCCAAAAATACGACCTACTCAAATACGACGAGCTTAATTTTTACATGTCCGCTCAATATAAGCCCTACCCCCCCCCCCCCAAAATAAGCCCCAGTTAAGATCAT
>JANHFT010010510.1:161339-183163 GCA_032467955.1 Pseudoxenodon macrops | reverse complement strand
GAAGTCTGTCAGTGGTTTCCATGTAATAGAATGTATAATGTAAATGTCATTTTTATTAAAAAAAATAAATTCATGTGATTTTTATTTGGTCTTATCTTAATTCATGAAGTAGCTATTTGAAGTCAAAAAGCTGTATTACAGATTAGTTATGTGAAAAAGAAAGTACACCTTTTAGTTCTATGGTTTTAGATAGGACATATAAAAATCATCTGGTCCTTAGTAGTTAAAAGTAAATGCAACCTCAGATGAATGGCACATGACATTACACAACGCCACTTATTTTACAAAAAAAAAAGCAAAACTGGAGAAACCATCTGTGAAAAACTAAGTACACCTTTACTACTGTACTTCCTTAGATATGAAGAGGCTAAGTGACAGCCAGGTGCTGCTAATCAGGTGTCCTTGATCAATTGATTATGATGGGCAAGTGTGATTACCTTTATAAAAGCTAAGGTTTCAGGAGTTTGAGCTATGTGTTAACACAATGCCAAAAATGTATTAGCAATGATCTTAAGAGAAGTAGTTGTCGCTGCCCATCAATTTGGGAAGGGTTATAAGGCATTTCCAAACAATCCAAAGACCACCATTCTACAGTGAGGAAGATCATTCACAAGTGGAAAACATTCAAGACAGTTGCCAATCTTCCCAGGAATGGACAATCCAGCAAATTCACATCAAAATCAGTCTATGCAATACTTGAGAAATTGTAAAAAAAAAAACAAGAGTTACATCTCAGACTCAGAGGTCTCAACATGTTAAATTTAAAAAAAATGTTGAACAAGTATGTTTTGTTTGGAAGGCTTGCCAGGAGAACACCTCTCTAAAAAGAGCATGGCAACAAGGCTTAGGTTTGCAAAGTTGCATCTGAACAAATCACAAGATTTCTTTTGTAGAGATAACATGTTTGGTCATAATGCCTAGTGACAAACACAGTGTATCAACAGAACATATCTCATACCAACAGTCAAGCATAGTGACCATTGGAGGGGTGGGGATTTGGGCTTGTTTTGCAGCCACAGGACCTGGTTGCATTGCAGTCATTGAGTCAAATATGAATTCTTCTATATACCAAGGTATTATAGAGTTAAATGTGAGGACATCTGTCTTGACAGCTATAGCTTATTCAACATTGAGTCATAGAATAGCATAATGATCCCAAGCACACCTCAAATCTACAACAGAATGGTTGAAAAAGATGTTGCAATGGCCCAGTCCAGGTCCAGATCTCAACCCAATTGAAATGCTGTGGTGAGATCTCGAGAGCTGTGTATAAACAAATGCCCACAAACCTTAATGAATTGAAACAATGTTGTGGACGAGTGGGCCAAATTTCTCCACAATTTAAGGCTGATAAAATCATATAGAAAATGATTACTTCAAATTATTGCTGCTAAAGATTATTCTATATGCTATTGAATCATAAGGTGTACTTAGCTTTTTTTACACATGGCTTCTCCATTTTGGCTTTCTTTTTGTAAAATAAATGTTGACATGGTATGTCTTTATAACAACATGGTATGTTGTTTTTAACATGAGCTTGTATTTGCCTACTTTTAAGAAGTGCTAAGGACGAGATGATTTTTTATATGTACTGATACGTAAAACCACAGAACTCAAAGATGGTGTCCTTTCTTTTTCAAATGACTATACTTGATTTTGCATTGGATACAAACACATCCTGCAAGTTAAAATTTACCTGTTGAAAATGTTATATTCCAATGTTGTCTACTGCAATAGGGCAAATTAAGAGTTTTAGCATAAATAAATAACTATATAAAATGGAGATTCAAGGTGGTAGTCTTTTGTTGCAACTGAAATGGTATAAATCTACTTTATAAATAGATTCTATATGAAAATTGAACCCTGGACCTTTTCAGGGAAGAATTGGCAATTTGAATAAACAATGGACAAGGAGAGAACTTGATATCACCCACAAGTATTCCATGTAGTTGCTCTTTGTGAGGAGACAGCAAGTCTTTTACAAATTTAGAGCTCTGGGTGATTAGGGAAAGCCATCTTTTGCTCAAACCAAGGCTGCCATACTTGCTTTTCTAATCACTTAGAAATTGTTTAACTGTTTTTCAGTTATTATGAATCTTTGAATCAACAGCCTTTAAATCAACAGTAAAGTGCAGGTGACTCTCCT
This sequence comes from Pseudoxenodon macrops, assembly GCA_032467955.1. NCBI lineage: Eukaryota > Metazoa > Chordata > Lepidosauria > Squamata > Pseudoxenodontidae > Pseudoxenodon > Pseudoxenodon macrops. Next base: position 181,017 of record JANHFT010010510.1, on the reverse strand, counting down.
TTAATCCTTAAAAAATCTTTGGTAATAAACAGCAAAAGGTGATTAGAATTTTGGAAAGTTACAAATGGTCTTAAGATCTAGATTGATTTGAAATAAAGTTTTGGAAGTTATTGTAAGAATCCTTTCTATATGAAAATACTTTTGTTTTGAATTTTCCTAAAAAAGAACACACATAGAAAGGCTTTCAAGCACTAAACAAAAACACTCTAGGTAGAAGTGGGTTGTAGATAAGATGTGAGGGAAGAAAAACCAAAAATATCAGCAGAAAGAAGCCACTGAAGTAGTAGTAAAAGTCTTTTGGGGAAGGGGGAGGCAATAGAGCAACATAGCCGAGCTTTGCCTTTTCTGGATTTTGTTTTATTAGAATCTCGTAGCACCAAAGCACATTGTTTTGGTTTTCCCAAACCATGACTGACTCAATTGTTCTATAGAAATGAAACACAATAGTTTGTCCTGGGTTCAAAATAAAACTTTATTTTGTGTTCATCCCTAATTCAACTTATATATAAACTGAGCCAAAGGAATTCAGTACCTATATTTCATTCTTTTAGCTTATTTATTAAATTTGTTTGCCGCCCATCTCGCTGCAAGCACAAAAACTTTTAACTTTTAAAAGGATATTTTACAATTGCTTTTATAAAATAATTTTAGATAAGTTGTATTTACATACATGTAGGGAAATCTGTGTACATTGGGTTGCATTGCTTACTGTCCCTCAGTTTCTACATTTTAGTTTTCTCCATTGTCCTTTACATATTAATTTGGAAGTTAAAAATTGTAGATGCTTCACGTCTTGAGATTTTACAAATTTTTCTATGTTCAATACACATAATCATACTTTGCTGTTGTTGATCACATCAATTCACTTGAAGCCTAGTTCCTGGATTACCTCTTCCAATTATGAAAGAACTGTGCCATATTATCTTAGAAGCTTCTGGCAAATGAATGTACATCATGGAGTACAAATGTGCCTTCCAGAATTTCCTCTGAAAACACTTTTCTGAAAAACAGTACAGGTCATTTTTAAAAGCATCGAAATGACATTTACTTCTTGACAAGAAATGCTAAGAAAATATTTTAAAATTGAACTGAAAGCAAGTTTGAAAAGTTACAAATGAGATGTAATTTTATCACAATATCGCAAACTTTAAAGAACAAAAATTTAAAACTGGGTACATTTCATTAGAATGGGACTTGCATAATTTAATAGTTTGCTGAATTTATATGCTGCCTATCTTGCTATCACGACTGGTGGCTTACAAATGAAAAATCAATATTATAAAACATTACAACAGTAAATATAGCAGTACAATTAACGATTAGTTAAGATGAGGAGTATGCAATGGAGTGGATCTTCTATCCACTTAACCACCTCGAGTGACACATACCCATCTGGCACCCAGGTCAATCAGCAGAGCCAGATTTTAAGGCTCTTTCAAAATGGTGGAAGCAGATCTCGCCTCAAGAGGTATGATGTCAAGAGGACAGGAGCCAAAGCAGAAAGGCTCTTCTGAATCCCGCCAGCCGGAATTCCTTGGCCAAAGGGGTCTCAAGCAAGCCCCTTCTGCTGGCACAGGTGAGGTGGGATTCCATTGAGGTCAGACAGCTCCTCAGATATAGGGATTTATCCCTTTGGAGTTATACAGAATATAACACAACTAAATAACCCTGACTTGAATCTTTTGCTATTCCTGCTTGTGGCTTATTAGGATCTTCATGACATGTGAGGATAACAGAATATTGTCCTCATTTAATTATCACTTGTTCAGTGAATTGACATATATAATGATGTCGAACCAAGTGGTAGTTACAGTCAGTCCTTGTACTTATTTCAGACTGGGGAATGTCCCCAGTCACCCAATTACAATCTGGATGTTTGGTGCCCAGCTTTCAACTATGTTGTTGCAGTGTCCCAGTCATGTGATTGCCATTTTCAACCTTTGCTGCCTTCCTACAAAGAAAGCTAATGTGAAAGCTGGAAGCAGGTTGCAATGGCAACCAAGTGATGTCCTTGCTTAATGGCCCACAGTGATTTGCTTAACAAAGGCAACTGAAAGTGCTGGAATTTTCTTCACCAAGTGGCATGATCATGAGTTGTTGCATTTTTCAACATCACTGAGCAATGGAAATTCCAGTCTCAACTGGCATCGTTAACCAGGGACCTGCATGAACAGTTCTAGAGTTCTGCTTCATAACTGACCACAATATTGATTCATTTGGCTATTTATTATCTACTCTTGCCTGAACTCAGAAAACAAAACCAATAATCAGTATTATTGAAACTCTAATTCAAAATACAGAAGAAGCAAGGTTAGGGAAGGCTAATGGAACACAACGAAAGATGAGCTTTAGCTAATCTACCGTTCTGAACAAATGTACTTTTAGGAAAAATCCACTGAAAAAAAACTTGTTTGACTTCTGGTGACTTCACAAACACATTTGTATCTTTGGCAGAAATGGTTGACCAGTACCATTTTTGAGAAGGTTACTTTTGACATATCAGTCTAGTGCTGTAAGCTGATGAGTTCAGAACCCAACAATTGGCAAGTCAATGCAGTACCTACCTGGATCTAGTTCAAAAGACGTATGAGCTGATTAATACCATTGCCTCGAAATCCAGGATTACCCATTTCTTTCTGGAATCCCATTTTATTACGGGCTGCATGCCGAGCGACAGACAGACTGAATGGCCACAAAAATTTATTGACTTCATTGAAGTACTTTCCAGCTGAGTAAACTTCATGAATAACATCTTCCAGACAAATAATGCCATGGTTTCCTATGGACAGAGAAAAAAAGGTGTTTTGGAAATGAAATGTCCTTCAATCGTCACCAGATTGCAAAGAAACACTGTCCCAGCATCCCATGCCATTTGCTATCTTACCCAGATGTTCCTCTATCAGAACATTATCTGTCAAAGCAACCCTTTTATTTTGGATCTTTGCATGGCCTCGTTTCAGTATCAACTCTCGAATAGATTTGAGATTGGGATACCTGTATAAATATAAACCTAGTAATCATTTTGGAAATAACAAAAAATTCAAGACAATTTACATCTTAATGGAATTATACCAGATCCAAAAAGGAAAATACCATACTATATATTCTTGCTATCTAGCTTTTGTTTTTAAGACATTACATTTTGTATCTTACAAACAACTTGAGCAATTGCGAGAATTTCGTCTTAAATTGCCTTGCAAAAACATGCACATATCTCCATTCTTATTTTCTTTCTGCCAGCTTAATATGTCAACCTTGCAGTGTCACAGCACTTACAGTCTAAAATTTGGATTATTCCATCAATTTATTACAATGATTCAAATTTGAAGATGTGCAATACCCTAAATAATTCATATATAATAAAAATAATAAATTTATAATCTATTAGTATGTACAGTATTTTTCAGAGTATAAGACATACTTTTTCCCCGCCTAAGAGGCTGAAAATGTGGGTGTGTCTTATACTCCGAATGTAGCCACACCCACCCGCACCCACCCTTCAGCCTCTGCGTCTTCTTCCTGGCTGCAGAGATTGCCACAGACAATGGCTTGTTTTTGGGCTCCATACGTTACGTTTTCAGCCTCCAAACACTCCATTTGAGAGCCGTTCAAGGCTGTGGAGATCACCAAATCACATTGCCGCTGATCACTGCCTTCACGCATTGCATTTTAGGCCTTTGCACACTTTTGGCCTCTGCATGTCGCATTTGTGGGCAGAGATTGGTGATGTTCTTTTGGTGATCTCTGCAGCCTTGAATGGCTCTCAAACGGAGCCCAAAATGACAACCCAAAACAGCTGCTGCCATGTATTACCCCTTCCGCGCTTCACCTGCTTTACTTCCTGGAGTTCCCTCTGACAATCAGCTGTGCTTTTGAAGCTGTTTAACAGCCACAACGAGGCGTGCGCTCACAACCAGCAAATTAATGAAGCTGACTAGGCTAAGGATGCTAGCCAGATGAATACCTGGTAGGCAGAGGCACAATTTTTCCCCCTATATTCCTCCCCAAAAACTAAGGTGCGTCTTATACTCCAGTGCATCTTATAGGCCGAAAAATACAGTATTTGAATACCAAGATGAACACTATGTTATTAAAACATTAACAAAAACAACTCTCTTCAAACGTTTCACAACATATCCCAGTTTATTCCTTGGCAATAATCATTAAACATTCATATCTTATCATTGTATTTCACTCATTACTTTGCAACGTTTTTGGCTGCCAGATGTCCATATTTTTCCGAAGGCAACATAGGTACAGCATGATTCAAAAACTTAATCTTTAAAAAACCAACTATATAGGAAAATGATGAAGAAAAATTGTGAACTATGTTATGATCCATTTTATGCATTACCATTCATCATACTTCTATGTAATAAAAAAATTACATACTAACCCCCATGCTACATAAGGCTCCACTGTTTGCAGCATTTTTAATGAAGCTGGTGTCAATTTAATAAATGTGCCACTGTAAATCTTTCTTAATCTCAGCCTCTGTATCACAAGTCGCACCCGAGAACTGACTCCTTTAATTCTAGATCAACAGAAGTAAATATTGTCATTAGGCAAATCTGCATCTTGGATTTTCCAACAACAGAAAATAACAGATATCTGTCAATGGTGCACAATACTATTGCAAACCTAAAATCCTTTTAATTCAATAGCTAATTCTCAGAAATAGATGTCTTGATACAACTTATGCAATGATTATTTTCAGGTTTCAAGTCTTTCCTTAACGTACAATGATTTGAGACTCTAGCTCAAAGTATTTCCATATCATCTGGAATTTTAGAAATTGTAGTTAAAGACACATAGAAAGTATCAACTTGAGTAAAGAATGGCTTTAAAGGTCTGATATGTTAAAAGACAAAAAGCAGAAAGTTATATTTAAATATATGTATAAATCTTAGAATTGAGGATTCAATACCAAGCATGCAGTTAATAATTCTTATCATTGTGATGTGTATTGCTGCACTAGGATTTAGATGCTCAATTTGGAGATGGGGGGAAGGGGTGAGATGCTTGTCTTTGTATTACTCATTTGTTATCTTTTCTACTATCCAGAATGTTCTCCATTATTCTAAACTCAATAACACCTATAAAAAGTAATAGCTGTTTCTGTAAGTGGATCTGTCCTCTACAAGAACAATCAAATCGAATCGTTTATTACAGCCATAAAGCCAGATATAATAAAATATATAATAGAACTGTTACATAAAGAACAATAGATTGTAGTCATCTGCAATTTTAATATTGTAAATAAATTCCTTGCCAGTCCTTAACAATTCCAACTATCAGAGGGAGAGGGCAGCCTTCCCACAATTATGTCAATTCATCAGGAAGGAGACACCCTATTAATTTACAATCCCTTATTGGTGAGAACATACTACCCTTACTTCACAGGGTTATTTTTATTCATTTAGAAGCAGTAGGAGCAAACTCCTGTTAAAATAATTATACAGAGAATGAAGTGTTCCTTACACTGCAATTCGTACAGCAAATGCCAGTTTGTGTCCATCAGGCATTGTCATCTGCCCAGGCTTATGTTCCATGCGCCGCAGACGGACATCATCTCTGTGTTTCCTCTGAGAGTCTCTCAAAAAAACTTCAAGGCGTTTGAATCTGATCTGTTTTCCACTCTGATGCTGTTAAAAAACAAAAACAAGTTTTTAAAAATACACATACCTAAATCACTGCATTGCTATTTATATACTGCAATTTTAATGAGAACTAAATGTTTTAAAAATATTCCAATGATAGTGATCTAAGGATTAATAGTTAATAGTTAATAAGATAAGGGATAAAGGAGTAACTACAATAGGCCCAAGTGAAAAATAAAATATGTCTGCTTTTTATGAAACAAGTTTTGTTATAGCAAAAATTAACATATTTAAAGCGTTTTTGTTTAAAAATTCACCACTTAGGTATAACACTCAATTACAGTATTTATGTATTGATTTTTATTTTGACCTGCCTTTTATTTTGATCAATTCAAGGTGGCATATAATAATACTCTTTTCTCCGTCATCACTACCACAATGCTATGAAATGAATAGGGCTGAAAGAAGAGTGAATGGCAAGCTTTCATTCCTAAGTGACGACTAGAGTCTCCCACTTCCTAGTCTGTGATCCTAATTACGATAACACATTGGATCTCAGTAAGCTACCATGATTCATACAACTACATAAAGAATAGTGTAACTAGGTTTTTATAAATAAGGAACATGGAAAGTGGAACCACCTATTCTTGGAGAAGGACCCATAAAATATGAAGACAAACCACAGAACAGATCAGGTATGACATCAATTCCTATAAACCAACTGAGAAAGAGTGCATGAGACAACCTAGGTGTTTATTCATATTGCCTCTTTTAAATTTGATTTTTTTTAAAAAGAACATTCTCTGATATTTGCTTTTCCTTAATCTCACAGTCCCAAACAATTCCTGTTTGAGAATATTTCTGCCCTAAGCAATCCAGGCTCTTCATTTTATGGATCTTATAAACATGGATTGTCCTATGTTAGGTGACCCATACCTTTCTTTTGTCAAGTAGGGCTTGCTTTGCCTGGGTGGCCTTGATTGCCTGATAGACCTTTCTTTTCTTTAGGATGTTTTCTGGTACCAAAGGAATCTTCTTTGGAGGCCTAAAGAAAAGCAAGCATTATTTAGTATCATTCTGTATTTAAAGAAAGCTATTTTACACCCACCGAATTGTTAACAGACCTTCATACTTAGCAAAAATCCTGGTAGTCCCACTAATACCCATTGGGTGCATACATAGTATTAGAGACTCTACATTTAAACTCTTATTTGGGAGGGAATGTGCCGTTTCCTATATAAATTATGATTAAATGCATCTGGACCCGCATATTTCTTTGACCCAATTTTCCACAGGGATTTTATCTACCGCTTTTCTCTCTGAAGAATCCAGCATTTTAAGTCAAACAAGTTTACTCTGCTTCTCCTTCCGACCCGAATTACACCCCCCCCCTTCAAAATCTCGGTCCATTAAACGTTCCATTAAAGGCACAGCTTCTAAGGAATCATAAGCTTTTCCGCAACGATCTTTCTCTACTGATTCAGCGAAAACTCGCGCCACCCTTTTCATTAGCCTCTATTTACGAATATACAGTCCCACAAACTTTCTTAAACAGCGCCCTATCGAGAGATGGAAGTGGATTTCCCTACGTATGAAAACTCACTCGAGCTCCGCCATGGCTCCTTCCACAAGATCCTCGCTGACGGCGACGCGCATGCGCAAACCGACTGCCGCAAAATTGAAGGAAATGATTCGTATTGGAGTCGTAAAGCGTCTCTATTATGAAACCTCGGCTTCGAGAGAAACGTTAGGTTGGTTCATTTTTGGTTTAAAACGTCAACCAATTTATAGCAGTTGGTGTGTGTGTTTTTTTTAAATAACTGGTATCATTGCGGAAAGGGACTTTTCTGCATAGCTTTGAAAACTCGGAGGTGGAGGCAGAAAGTGGCGTTTTCCCATTGAAACCCGCTGAGAAAGAATAAGCCTACAGATCTGGGTTATACAAATCCAGATTATTCCCCCTAAACGATCCGGAAGATCTAGAGTTAGTCCAGATTAGATAAGATTACAATTTAAGTGTTTTGTCTTGAAGCCACTCAACAAGATCCGGTAAGAAGTAAGAGATGGAGAAATTGTACAACTAAGAATTTTAGTGCAGGTCTTATTTCAAGTTTTGTTTTGTTTTCAAGGTTTCCGGAACTTCGAAAACGCAATATCGGTGCTAAAATAGCCATGAATGCGTAGGAAAGTTTTATGCCCAGCCTTCAATGTTAGTACTGCACTTCCTTCCCAAAGAGATACCAATTAATTTGCAAAGATAGGGCTACACTTAAACTGCATGTGCTTAGTTGCTTTGTGTTTCATAGATTTCATTGTGAATACTGTATTTGTTTTCTTTGAATATGAAGAATAAACGAAGATACAATATAAGGAACATTGGGATTTTTTGTTTTGCAGAGACAGGACACAACTTCTCCAGTTACAACTGCTTAAAATTGTAAATATTTTTTTCCAGTTTCTGGTTTTTTTGTTATTCAGCAGAATTTTTAGAAAAGGATGGTGGGGAGAAAGGACTTCTGAAATTGAAAAGTTAGATTTCTCTAATAAAATATATAACAAACATACATTTGAAATGGAGTTATTTTGTTATTTCTTGTCTTTTTCTATCATAAAGTTTCGTTCCCACAGTAGTCTTAAATTGCTCAATCCCTTTAAGTAAATTATCTGAAAATGAAACTGACATAAGAAAACCATTTCCAGATTTCAGCCTCTTTCTCCATTTCTGGTAAAATGATGGCCTGGGACTCTGTCCTGGCTGCTTATCAGAAATTGGATTGATGCATTTCTCTGCTGTTTGACTTTTTCCACCCTTGCTGGGGAAGCAAGGATCTTTCCATAGATGGGACGTTGAGGACATGTGGTATCCATTGATGGCATTTTGTATGGAACTGCCTCTAATGTGTTCCCTGACATCTTCCTGTCTAAAGTGGACATAGGTAAATTATTTTTTAAGGAACCAAAAGAAAGTGCACACCACAATTTTGATGAGGATGATTATTTGAGCTATTCAGTCGTGTCCAACTGTTGGTGATTCTATGGGTCAGGTATCTCTCCACATCTAATCTTCCAATGTTTTTTTGAGTTTTTCTATACTCTGGCTGATATCAGCTTTCATGGTGTCCAGCCATCGTATTCCTTGGCGGACTGGTTTCCTTTTATCCTCTTTCAGGCATAATTGCTTTCTCCAGTGATTGCCCTTGGAATTATGGCAAAATAAGACAGAGTTTTGTGGGTTTTCCTTCTAGTGACATGCCTGGTGTTATTCACTCCAGTATTTGCATGTTGGTCACTACAGCTCAAATAGGCTGATTTTCTTCTTGTCTTGCTTATTTAAGGTCCAATTTTCACAACCATAAGTACATAATAGAGCAAACTAACTTACATTTGGTTGCCAGGCTGATGTCCTTCCTTTCCATATTCTGCTCGTTCATCATTGTTGTGTGACCCAGTGCAATTTGATATTTTATTTCTAGGCTGCATTCATGGCTTTGAAAGGTCTGAAACCCTAGGAAAATGATTTTTTCTAGCTTTTCACTGTCAAATTTCTATTTTGATGTTTCCATTCTTTGCAGTGATCATGAACTTGGCCTTTTCGATGTTCAGAAAGAGACCAAAATTCTCACTTTCTTTGATTTTCTTGCTTATAAGATCCAGGCCTTCTTTGGCTTCTAAGAGGAGAGTTGTACCACAATTTTATCATGTTTTAAATTTTGGGCTAGAATAGGAAAGTGGCAGCATCTTGTCAATTCCAACATATTTAAAAGAAAAAGAAAAAAGCCAATAGCTGTTCATGTTTTTCTTTCATAAATTTATAATAAAGAGAAAAGTACCTTTCATCATTCTACCAGTAAATAGCAACAGTTTTCATAAATCCACTGGTGAAACAATGGAACAAAAAAAAAAACCCGTATATTCACCATTCAAGGTCTTTTGAAAAGATAGCAAACAGCCCAGCAGCTCAGGACAAATTGATCATGGACTAGAGATCAGATGTAATTTACTTTGCACAGTAGCCAAGTAAAATAGAAACATTTGCTTATTATGAAGGGCTGTAGCCAAATCAGATAGAATTATTTGTGCTGGTAGAGGTTGAAAAACACTACTTTGGATGTGCAAAAATAAAAAAAATGTTTTCCTAGTGAGCTGTATTTCTGGAAGGCAGAAGAAACACGTGTGCTTCTGCCCTCAAGAAATAGTGATTATGAGTTAAACTAGAGCAACCTAGTAGTGCAAATCCTCCTAAAATTTATCTATTATTACAAAAGTGTAGGAATCCTAAATGATGACAGGCGCACATTTCTTAATGACTGGCCTACTTAATGACTGGCCTATTTAACGACCATTCAAAGTTGCAGTGGCACTGAAAAAGTAACTTTATGACCAATCCTCACATTTACAAGCATTGCAACATTCTAGAGTCATGTTATCACCATTTTAACCTTCACAGAGATTCCAAAAAGCAGAGTCAATGGAGAAGTCAGCAGTAAAATCATAGCTCATGGTCACATTATATCTTAGTTAACACGTTGACATGATTTCCTTAATTACCACTGTGAAGTTGTAAGCCTATTGTGGTCACATGATATTTCACTTAATGACTACATAAATTCATAGAGTGGGACTTACTTCTGAGTGTGCATAAGCTTGCATACCAAATATCTTCAATTACACAGACGAGTCATTCTAAAATTGTCCTCTGTATAGGAATAAAAGGGGTACTCGGTGGCTCACTGGCTAAGATGCTGAGCTTGTCAATCAGAAAAGTCAGCAGTTCGATGGCTCGAATCCCTAATGCCGCATAATGGAGTGAGCTGCCGTTACTTGTCCCAGCTTCTGCCAACCTAGCAGTTCGAAAGCCCGTAAAAAATGCAAGTAGAAAGATAGGGACCACCTTTGGTGGGTAGGTAACTGTTGCGTGCGCCTTCGGCGTTTAATCATAATGGCCACATGACCACAGAGACACCTTTGGACAGCGCTGGCTCTTCAGCTTTGAAACGGAGATGAGCACTGCCCCCTAGAGTCAGTAATGACTAGCACATATGTGCAAGGGGAACCTTTACCTTACCTTTAACTATAGGGAAAAAAATAAACAATTATTCAGCTATTCTGTTGTCAACACATATAACTTTTAATTATCTTTGGCAATCTTTTGTAATTATTCAATTACAATATTGCATAAATCTTATACTGACAACTAGTGAGATTAGGCTTGCTGTAATCTGTGTAATGATTGTTAATTTTTTTTATTGGAGTTTAAGAATAAATTAACACATGCACATTCATACACATTTCTCATTAACAGTGAAGCTGGAGGAAAACTGAAAAGCATCATTTTCATTTTCCTAAATCTTATATACCAATTGTTTCCATTCAGCACTCCGAAATAGTTTGCATTTTGAAGTTAGGTCATCTCACCTAAATGCAAGAATTGAAGAGAATTGGCAGAAAAAAATGGGAAGAGTAATGGGCACAAGTGGAAAAATGTGAAGGAAATAAACATATCTACCTAGGATTCTTTTGTCGAGTTTACTACTATTGACATTTTTCAAGTTTAAATGTGTATATGCTTGAAAAAGACAGATTCACTTAACAACCATATTATTACGGTAACAACTGCAGTGATTCACTCAACAACTGTGGTAAGGAAGGTCGTAAAATGGGGCAAAATTCACTTAACAAATGTCTCATTTAGCAACAAATTTTGGGCTCAATTGAGGTCGTAAGTTGAGGATTACCTGTACATACTGTAGCTAAGATTTTGTATAATTTGTCCAGACAAATATTATAAATCATACATATTAGAGGAACTATCATAGACCTATTCTGAAATCATACCTATGACTAAGCTTATATTGAGTACATGTCCAACTGTCAGCTTTGAGAAAATATATGTACACTGAGAAACCTTGATGGTGTCACAATCAAAGAGTATTATTCTTGCATATTGATATTTTGACAAATTCATTACAAACAAAATATATTCTGTATGCTTTGGACAATGACTGAAAGAATTGATATGTCCAATTGTGTAAGTAAACACATACTCCTTACATTTCTCTGAAAGGTTTACTACTTAAATAATCTTTTGCGATATAAAATTGTATGCAATTGCCAGATTTCAATGTGCTGTTCCATCTGAATGACTGAAACAATTACTAATGTAGTACATGATGGAAAATATTCATAGTTAAGTATTATTTAGCCTTATGTTCAATTTTTCTATATTGCAGGCTGTGAAGACTGTTATATTTTTTAATATATAATTATTATTCAGTGCTGTTTCAGCTATTCCCTTAAGACAGAAAACTTATACAGAGTAGCACTATTGAAAATATACCTATAAGGTGACATTGGTACATATTTTAAAACCACAAAATTTATGATGCAGTATAACTTGTAAATAGAATTATATGTATTATCATTGTGTAGAGGCCTTAAATTCTGCTTTATATAGAACTATAAAAGTATGATTCTTTACTTAATATGAACTTCAAATATGATTGCATTTTATATTTATTGCCATCAAGGTGGCTATTGCACTTGAAGTATCTTTCACTAATTCTACAGACAGCCAGTCACCGCATATTTCACATTTATATTTATTTTATTTAAGCAGTCAGTTTTTGCTGGGGCACTCATTTGAATCATTGCTATGCCTTTTAAATTAGATGGCACTGAGAGACAGTTAACAAGACAGGACCAGGAAAAGGTGAGTTTTGCCACCTTGATTTTCTTAACACATAAGAAGGTGTTAAATAAGCATTTGTTTTCCACAGTACTCATGAAGTTTAATATCTCACTCACTGAAATTTAGATCTGATTTCTATTTTTAAATTGTCCTTAATGCGTGAGTGCTATTAGAATGAGATAAATTTGGAACTTCATAACTATGACCACATTTTTTCTATACTGTGGGATTAACTGTTTCTGTCAAGTAATTTTAAGGATCATAGAGTACAATCACAGAATTAAGAAAGCTTAGATCCATTAAATAGGGTTAATGCTTCTAATTCTGAGCAGGAGTAAAGTTTTAGTTGTTAATGTCATAATAAATTTTGCCTAGACCCATGATGGTGAACCTATGGCATGTGTGCCAGAAGTGGCACTTAGATCCATGTCTCAGTGCACGCAAGCCGTTGCCCATTGTTCTGGGTTCTGGCATGCAGGCCAGCTGGACTTCATGCATGCAGGAGTACCAGAAACTGGAAGAGCAGCCTCCCGGTGCGCATGCGTGTGCCGGAAGATGATATTCCAGTTTCCGGTACACACATGCACACTGGCCAGCTGGTCTTCACGCATACATGCACTCCAGAAACTGGAAGACCAGGTGTCCAGTGCACATACGTGCGCTGTAAATTTTCTTGGTGTGCACATGCTCTTCTGTTTTCCAGCACACACATGCACACTCCTATTTTGGCATTGCTGGTCTAGACTATTCCCTCATGTTTTAATATAATTCAGATATAGAAGAGCCTTTCATTTTCATTTGGAAATCGGTGCAAGCTTTTGTAGGTTATCATTTCTGATAGAATAAATAGACAGAAAGATGCAGTCTCTTCAGTTAATATTACTTTGTATAAACTTGTCTCGTTTGAGAGATCTACCATAAATTACTCTAAACAACATATCCGATGATTTAATATATCAAACTGTTTTGTGAATGAACATCTGTTTTGTGCAATTTAAACACCTGAGTATATATTTGTAAACGTTCCAATACAGCTGAATTATTCAAATGGAAAATTTGTCTAGGAAATCACATTGCCATAATAATTATAATTATATATATATATATATAGTAAAGATTTCCCCTGTCCAATGTCCAATAGTTTCCAACTCTAAAAGATGGTGTTCATTTCCATTTCTTAGCTGAGGGAGCCAGTGTTGTCCTAGCACCGTGATGGCACACATGCCGGAAGTGGCACATGGAGCACACGTGACATCACCCGTTCTTCTGGGCTTCCGACATGCATGCACATGCATTGATCAGCTGACCTTCGTGTGTGCTGCAGTGCCAGAAACTAGAAGAGCTGGTCTTCCATTTTCCGCCAGCTGATCATCATGCGCTCATGTGCACCAGTAACCAGAAGACTATCTGGCCAGAAGTTCATGCTCCCTGGGCAGCTACTCTTCCAGGTTGCGTCACAGACAAGCGTGTGCGCACACTCTCTTTTCGTCACTCGGTGCTGAAAAGCTTTGCCATCACTGTCCTAGCAGTAGCTGGAGCAGGAACAAGAGCTCACTTCATCACATGGCACTCAGGTCTTGAACCCAGGCTGTCAGCTTTGTGGCTGACAAGCTCAATGTCTTTAACCACTTATTACACACATACCGTTATTAATGATAGATAGATAGATATGCATTAATGTATGTATGTCTATGTCTGTGTATAGACACACACACACACAATGTATTTTTCGGACTATAAGACGCACCGCAGTATAAGAAGCACCAAGATTTTGAAGAGAAAAACAAGGAAAAAAATGTTTTTGCCCTCCCGGGCTGCCAGGAGCACTCTGCACATGCCATTTTTGCAAAATATTGGCCCATTTTTTATGAAAACGGGCCGTGCGGGCCAGGGTTTCAGAAGGCCAAAAATAGCTGTATTTGGTGTATAAGACGCACCGACATTTCCACCCTCTTTTTTGGGGGGGGGAGGGGAAGTGTGTCTTATACTTTGAAAAGTACGGTATATACTAAATTTGCTTTGAATATTTTCTGTCATAATTTGGAGAACATCTAATACCTTTAAAATTATGGTTTGTCTTCAGGATTTTATATGGCTATGCAATAAATAATGTAATAGTTAATGTTAAGATTGGAATATTTTACCATTTATTTATTTATAGTTCATATTTTTAAACTGCCCATCTTTGTCAAAGAGGGAATCTGGGTGGTGTACAATATAATTGATAAACAAAGCAACATATAACAATTAACATTAAGATTAAGTTAGAATTATTTTTAAAAAAATATATGGAATAATGACATTACAAACTTTAAAAGAATAAAAATCCCCAAATGGCCATTTAGGGTAGGGCTCTCATAGCATATATCATAAATATAGCCCTCTATAGAAAATCTATACTGCAGACACCACTGACTTTTAGATAACATTTTTGACAATTGCTAGGATCCTAGCAAGATCCACTACTGAACCTAATCCATTTTTTATTTTTTTTCTAGTCTACCACATTGTACTACAAGATTGTGTCTACATGCTAATCTTTTCCTGCCCCTGTATTGTAGAATTTAAATGATAGCTAATTCTTGCTGCCTGTCCTTAAAACTACCACATGTTCTCATTAGCATTTGAGCTTACCAGATCAGTCTAACAGAAGAACAGTATTAAAGTTACATAATGTAAGCAAAATAAGGAAGAGAGCACTACTCTGTCATATCATTTTAAAAGGAATTGTGATGTTTTTGCATTTGGGACATTAGTTTTTATAGAAATTAAAGTGCACTGCATCCAGGCTTATGAGAAAGTACTTAGCTTGTGTCTATTTATTTTATATCCCATCTTTAATATTTTTATAAATAACTCAATAACCCTATTAATGAACCAGGCACTACTAAATGAAAAGCTGGTTTCTTCCTGATTTACATCGTGAGAGATCATCTTGCAATCTCATTTAAGTAAGGAAAAAAGATTAATCTAGATCCATAACAGCCTCATTTACTGCACAGAAATCAAAAGTCACTTTGATCCACATTGTGTTTACGAATGTATCATGCAGCTTTAATTCTATTCATTTAAGTATGAACATCAGTTCTTTCAGTTCAGTGTGAATTTATTACTACTGGAAGCTTAGTACATAAGGAAAAAAAATATGTTAATCAATTACAGATCAGAGAATGGAAGGGGAGATTTAAAATAGCATAAATTGTGCAGATTGTAGCCAAGAAATTCCTTTAGCAAAAACATGAGAATTCGTATTTATATAATTCAGACACTAGATTAAGGACATATATAATCTTCCTCAGAAATCACAAACTTTTTCAGATAACCTAATATTTCACAATAGAAAAAGATAGCACAGAAGTCAAAAAATAAACTTTCTTATGCAAGAATACTTATATGTACTTACAAAGGCAGTCATGCAAGATTTTTTTCTTGCATATTAAAATGTGATTTAATTGCACCTATAGATGTCATATTGATGACTATTTTTATCTGTTCTCTAATTTAATACTCAGGTTATCAAATTAGTCATGGTATAAATACTAATAGCATTTTTAAATATCTGTAAGGACAAGACATTGTTTGCCATAAAAAAAAACCAGACACAGAAATAGTAGTATTTATTTTCAGTTATTTTGGTAAACATTTGTTCCAAGTATTTCAATATTCAAGCAAAAATTGTTAGATTGATTCCCTCTATTTTTCCAATAGCTTCATAGTCCAAACAGAAAAACCAGTGAAAGCCAGTCCAAGTCTCTCTGTCTCTTTCTCTCTCATTGTACACGAGTTTACATATGGTTAAATAGAATAACACAAACACAAGAAAAATGGCTGATGTAGAAAATATTCTTGTTCAGAAATAGATGGGTGAGAATACAAATTGTGCTCTTTATTTAAGTGTGACTTTTATGCTGTATGAAATAAATAATTGTTAGCACTTTGGTTCCAATTAGCAAAGAAAACAAGCAGGGAGAACATGCTGATACTTGCCATTTTGATATAGAATTAATTGCAAGTGCTTTGTGTCCCTCTCAGCTGTAGTAACTAAGAGTTTGAGACTCTACTGTGTTTTACAAGTTCAAGGACAAATTTAGGAGTTCAAGGACTATATGAAAGGTTTACACATGGATAGTTCCTTTTACTCTAGCCTAAATACTAGTATAATACTGTTTTGTAGCTCTTTTCCTATAAAAAATTAATCTTTTGCTCTTCAAGTTTTATAGAAAGAGTTATTATGGAGTCACAGTCTGACAAAAAAGTATATCACATATTAATATGATCATGACATAAATACATTTAAAAAGTTGATACCCAAATCTACATTTTTAAAAGAAGACTGTTAAGTTTGGATTGCAGTATAAACTTATACTGTATAACACAACTATAGGATTTTTGCTTGAGCAAGGGATTGGACTAGAAGACATCCAAGGTCCCTTCCAACTCTGTTATTTCTGTTAACATAGAAACAGTATGATATAGATTCAAGTCATCCATCAGTATATGTTGTCCATCATAATATCATATGCATTCAGAAACTGTCAGCCCTACAAGGTAGGCCAGTCAAGAATCGTGGCCAGATGAGCTAATTCTACTTTATTATAAGGTCACATTAATAGAATATTGGAAATCTGAACATACACTTCTCCCCTTGTCCCCTTTACAGCCTAAGAAACTAGAGAGGGAGGGACACTTCTAAATCACTTGCCCCACCCATATAGGCCTGCTGTGGACTAAGCTCCTTTGGCTATTTTTTTGCCTATCTCCCAAGTTCATTCCCACATACCATTAAAGAAACATATCTCCATGCTTATTTGAGATATGCCACCACTAGACCATCAGAACAGCTACCGTATTCAATGTGGTGTTAGAAAATCTATCTAGTCATTTTGCCAGAACAGATACTATCACATTAGCACATCTTTTGAGAATGCTACAAACTAAAATATATTTTAAAGTAGCAATCCTCTCTATATACTTGTGGCAGCAAAAGCTGATGGAAGATTGCTGAATGTCCAGACCACCTCTTCCATTTGGGCCTTCACATCAGTGGTGGGTTGCTGCCAGTTCTGAATTTGCCCCTACTCACCAAACTGGCAGCGACGGCCAGCCGGCCATACCCCTGAACTGGTCCTCCAGTTCAGAATCGGTGTTTCAAATCGGCCAAAAAACAACCCTTTGCACATGCGCAAAGTCTTCTGCGCATGCACAGAGGGTTTTCATCCGGATGTGACGAGGGTGCACAAAACAGACACTTCCAACGTGACCCAAACCGGTAGGAAAGATAAGAGGAACCTACTCCTTCACATCCTACTGTTACTTCTTGCTTTAAGGCAATAGCTAGATAATTCCCATTATCACCACCTCCCTCCCTACATAAGAAAATGATTTCTGCTAGTCCACTTATAAATCATATTAAATTTGGTGTTTCTCTAAAAACGATCAGTACACTCTATCTGTGAATCTTACCTTTATTGCTATGCTACATGTTGCAATGTGTCTCATAAACTATTGTCATTCACCTTGGCATAATTTTTTTGCAGCAAAAAATTCTAATTAACAAAATATACCTTTTTTTTTCTTTCTTTGAAGTTAAAAGTATGTATGAAACATCACTTCTGAGGCTTTCCATGAGATTAGTCTACAGTCTGTTCTTAAACCACGTAGCCACAGCAGTAGGTAAGGAATGTTTTATTTTATGAGGTTTCTTCTCCATTAGTACCTGGTTGTGGTTATCAGTAATTCACCGGCAGCAGGAAGAACATCAGCTTTGTGAAAAAGTACCCTAAAAAAGGCTGCTTGAATGCAGGGTTTGAACCCTATATTCAACATAAAAGGTACCTTAGCAATAAGAAAACCAGTGTATGCTGCACATCATATATACAGCATAATGCATAGCAAATGGGATAAGCATTCTAAAATTATAAGCTATCATTTATGGGGAATGTAAAGGTGCAAGAATCTGGATCTTTTTGATGGTCTTTGTGGATTGAGTTATGAATTAGATTCTATGTTTCATGAGGAATGTCCAGTATACGGTAAAAAAAAGACACACAGGGTGATCATTTTTCTTTTATTTTCATCAAACAATTGAATGGCAGAGATGTGTTCTTGCACTATATTGAAATAATATGTGCTTAACTTGCCTACTTCCATAGGCATCATGCATCTTTAGTCAAGGAAAAAAAGATGATTATCTGAGTCTATTCACATTATGGTAATGTGATATGCCAGTTCATGCAGTGAATTATTCTAATCATGACAAAAAAAGTTCTGTTTTTAAAAATATATATTTGTGGTGGTCATTTGCCCATTAAACCCTACAGATACTGAATAAAATAATAAAGCATTGTATATAGCATTTCAAAATGGGGCTGCAATAACATATTGCTTAGCTATAAAAACAACTTCTATACTGTAAGTTTGATTTTCATCTTACACATGAGCCTCAATCTTAGAAGACCTTTCCTATGTTATGTAATTAGAAATGGATTTTTGTGACAAAATTCAGCCAATTTTTTTTTGGCTTATAGCATTAGAAAAGGAAATGCCTTCGTTTATAATTAAAGAAAGCTTTGATTCATTGCATAGCTATGTGAGCATGAAACTTAGGCAAACATAAGTATGCGTTGGCCTGCAGCCAAACATACCATATTTTTCTTCCAAGAATACTCAAATATCTGTATAAATGGTTTTTAAAGAGACTAGAATTAATTTTCATTTCTAACAAAACTTTAGTGTGAACAAGCATTCATGCAAAACCAGTTTTGTTTTAATTGGAAATATCTAATATTTAATGTTGGAACTAACCAGCCCTGAAGTCCAAAATTTAAAAAAAAATTAGTAGTAGTAATAATAATAATAATAGTAATAGTAGCAGACAATAACAATAGTGTTATTGTTAATAGTGTTATTGTTACATTTTTATACTATAAAATAATTTAATTTTAAACACTCATCATTTTCATACATGTGGTCCAGGGATGGGTTCTAACTTGCCTCGCCGCTGGTTCGCTGCCTCCCACGCCTCGTGCATGCGTGCATGTGCAGTAGAAAAAAGCCCCGAAAAATTCAAAAAAAAAAGATAGTGGCACCCACGGAGCAGAACCGGCTCTGTGACGTCACCAGCGGCCTACTACCTACCCGGTAGAACCGGTCCGAACTGGTAGAAACCCACCTCTGATGTGGTCCTCATGTTATGATAGCAATTGGGACCAGAATTTCTGTCCCTAAGGAATGTGATTATAAAGCACAGCATCATGTGACTGCATTGGTTAGAGACAGCAATCCCTCTTCCTGTCATTTCTGTTTTACTCTTTTTTCCTCTTCTTTTTCTTTCTTTCTTCCTTTTCCCCTTCTTTAATTTATTTCTCTCTCATTCTCTCCCTCCATCATT
>JANHFT010010510.1:118462-131547 GCA_032467955.1 Pseudoxenodon macrops | reverse complement strand
CAACACGTAATAATAGTCATAGGGTACAAATAAGCAATCAGGAAACAATATCAATAAGAAGTCATAGGATACAAGCATACAAGATACAGTCTTAAGTATAACATAAAAACCGTGTTTTATTTTAGGACTATCCCAGTTTCATGCCGTGGTCCATGCAGGGTGATCTTCCTAAATGGGTAAATGGCAAGAAAAATAAGAACAAAAAAAAAGGGGGGGGGAGGGAGAAAAAGGAGTTATAGAGAGAAAAAGTTTTTTCGTTGGTATGGGAAGATTTCCGCTTCGCCACCGGCTCACTGGCATTTTGATGGGTAGAAGAATAAGCGACCTTGAAGTTAACCATCCTCTCCCTACAGCAAAAGAGCGCTGGCCAAAGCTTTTCAGTATTGGGGGCACCTAAAGAAGGCAAAGCCACCGTAATACTATTTTTCACTGCCAAATTTCTGATAGGCAAAGCTTATTAGTCACGAATAAGAGCTTGCATGCGCTGAGGCAGTGGATCGGTGAAAGCCAAATGCTAGGACCTTTGCCCTTTCCTAAAAAGCACCATAGCGGATCCTCCCTATTTTTTGAAGAAGGACAAAGCGCACCGCTGATAGCAACAACCGTGAAGGACGTTTGTGACCATGTAGGAACCGGAGCAATAAGAAAGACGCTGTGGCTGAGAAGCTGCGATGGGGCAGTAGGGCAGGGGGCGAGGCGGCTGTGACGACCTCGGTGTACTTTTGGGGGCTCAGCCCTTGAGGGGTGTGGTGGTGGTGGTGGTGGGAGTTGTTATCCCGAAAGGAGCCGTTTTGCGAAAGAGGCGCTGCCGCCTTCAGCCGCCAGGGGGCAGCGCTGCACCATAGCGGCTTCAAGTAGGCCAGGGCAAGAAGTTTATCGGTGGAGGGTGGGGTTTGGGGGACTCGGGTAGAGTTTCGTAGAGATCCAAAGCGGAGATCAAAGGAGCTCGCCTGGGTTTTCTTTACCTCCAGTTGGACATGCTGCCTTTTGGAGACAAAACCAGGTACTTTGGCGCTGAGGGTTTGGCTCGCGCGACTTTCGGCTATTTTTAGAAAGGGAGTCAGGTTTCAGTCGGGAATAGTTTTCGTTCGGGAGGAAAACGGGTTAAGGCGGTGCAAAGAGAGCAACGCTCCTTGGGTGGCTTGGCCGGGGAGAAGTCAGCGCGGCAAACCAGAACAAAGTCTTCCGGGCCCGTGACGAAGCCCACCTTCTGATCGCCTCCGGACTGGTCTGTAAGCTTCTCCCCCACCCCTCCAGCGGCTGCCACCATCTGTTCCACAGCCCCCTTGGCTTTCCCGACCACTTAATGGAGATGGATGGGGTTTGAATGAGTTTGACGCCAATGTGCCTCTCCATCTGAGACGGTGTGGTAAGACGAGAGGTTCCCATTAATTATTGACTGGCAGGTTGCACGGGTCACTTGCCTTCCCGAAGCCCATCTGTTTGCTAACGAAGTCTTTTCCCTTTTCCCATACTTTCCCTACTCTCCTTTAAAAGGGAAAACAAAATCGAAGTAGGTACTATATGCCCTCTTCTCTCTCTCTAAGAGGGATCTGAAACAAAAACCCAGAATGGAATAAAACCCGCCATAGGTATCACACTTACCCTACAGCACTTTACTTATTTTGAGAACCTGCAATCTCGTACATAATTTGCAATTTATTCCAGAAAAGGCAACTATAACAGATACAGTAGAAGTCACTGTCCCATAGGATTTGGTATTGGAGGGAGATAATTGAATTGAGCAAGAGGAAAAGAATGAAAATGCTTGAAACCAGCATTGCAAAATGCTGGTGTTTTAGGGTAAAGAATGTCATATGTATGCTTTTAAAAATACAAACATTAATCAAAACTGAGTACTATGCCACCTAAAAATTAATAATTTGTTACAAGCTAGAATGGAGACATGCATTTTTTGTTAACTGCTGCATGTTCCAGAGCCCAGATTTCATGCACAATAGTACATATTATAAATTATAACATTTGCAAGTTATAACCACAAACATGAAGAGCGATGTTCTTTGGTTTGATGTCAGTTAAATATGAAGTGAACCCTAATATATATCTGGTCTATACATAACTTCCAATGTCCACAGTGTTGCTATATTCCAACAAATATTATGTAGTTTATGTGGCAATGGCTATTAGGGTAGCAGATTTTGATTGGTGTATTAATTGATGGAATGTTAGTTCATTAATGAGTGAGGAATATTTTTTAATCACTGAATTTCATGGACACACTTGTCATGTTTAATTGGACTATTACATCTGTATGGAATGAATATTAAATACTATAGATATTTCTTCTAAAAATAGGCACATTTTCTTCCAGTTCTTCCAGTATTTGCAATAGTGGCAATAAAGTAATGTAATAAACTCATCTAATTTATGGATTGCCTAAAAGATAACGATTCATGAACTGAAAAATCTTTATTATTAGCTGTAATTATGCCACTTTGGTATACTGCTTATACTGTTATACAACAGAATAAAGTGTCAAATTTTGTATTTGTGCTAGTATTTTTAATATGTACAATTGTGTATATATATATATATGTCATTCTTTTAAAAATGTATTCATTGGTGACAGAGAAGATCCGTTTATACCAATTTTGAGCAATATCAGTGTTCTAAACAAATAACTTCATGTATGCATTGACCCCTGAACACAAATCCTTTAGTACCATTTACTGTCATGTAAAAAGTGTGAGGAACACAATCTTATGCATGTGGTTTTATTGTGTTCTGTATTAGTTTGCAGTATAAGAATCTAAAAGCAGTCTGAGCAAATAGATACTCCTATGTATACTTGGAATTAGGTTGATTTCTTTTTAAAGTCGGAATCATGAATATATGGTTTTTTTTAAGGCCATGAATCATTTTATGTTTTTAAGAAAGATTTATAATGGGGTGGAGGTTACACAAAACCATATATGTGATAGGCTTCAGTTTTAACTCTCTGGACTGTTTGAAGCTAGCCTGACAATGTACTTTGTGTATTCAGCAAGGTCTTGTTTGTTTATTTGTTTTTAAGAGGAGAGTAACTTTGATGGAAATTAAAATTTTAAATCTCATTTTGCAAATTTATACCTGTTGAAACATGGAAAAAATATCATTGACCTGCCTAACAAAACTTAGTTTTTATAAAGGGCTGCATTGATATCAGAGTTGTACTAAAGTTCAGATTATATAAATATATTGTGTAATGGCACTTCTCAGAGGTACACTTTCAGAAGAGATTGTGTATGTGCACTACTGTAAATATAAAATGGTGTGATCAGATGATTATTGGGATTTAGGATCTCAAAATAAATTCATATTCACTGACAATATTCAGTGTTAATGCACTTAAAACTTAGAAGGAATTATGCCCCATTTTTTACAAAAGCATTCAAGTGCTTTGATAAAAGTTTGTATCCTGATTCTTTAAAGGGAAATATGCCTAAAATACCACTTTTCTTTTTTAAAACTTTGAAAAAAATTATATCTAATTCAGAATTAAATCACTTTTTAATAAGAAAGTGAGTAATTCCTTATCTTAGCACTGGAGAATTAAACATTAAGAACATTTTAGTACTGAAGATGTCAACCTAGAAGCTATAGTATTAATAAGTAATTATGCAACATAATTTACCATTTTCCTAACAATATGTTAATACAAAGATATTTTAAAATAGGAATACTTTTCATGATGGAAGATGAATTTTCCAGTCAAATGTAGCATCTGTGCAGCTCATCTTTCATGACTTTGGTCTAGTATGCAAAATATCTAGTGTATCTATATGCAAAAGATCTCTATCAGTTTTATATGCCTTCCAGATAAATAATATTTGACAGTGGTTTCCATGTTCATATGCATTTTTCACATGTGACAGGTGGAAACATTCGTGCAATTTTGTCTGTTTGGGTATTGTGCATGTTCACTTTTTAGTTAGTTTCTAAAAATTGTTAGGTTCAGTTTGTTTAAATAAATGTGTGAAATGGATTGGGCTAAAAGACTGCCCAGGGTACAAGTGATAAATATTTGAATCCCTTCTTTTGCACTCTATGTATAAGTTTGTCCACACAGCAGTTTCTAAATGAAACAAGAGGCTAAAAATTATCAGATAAAAAGTGACTATTTTTATTTCAGATTTGCAATAAGATTTAATTTGGCTATATTCTTTATTCTTCCATCCCCAGAGCTGTAATTAATCTGTCACAGGATCGCTAGCCAGGAAAAAACAACAACCCATAATTACAGCAGAATTGCTCTGTAGCATAACTCTTCCTCTTCTGCTATAAACCTGGATTCCAAATAAATCTATATGATAGTATATGTTTAATTTTTTTAAAAATCATCAGAAAATTTAAAGATGGTTCTAGATTGAGTACCAGCATTTATGCTAAGAGGGTCTATTGATGATACAAGAGAAGCAAATGTGATCCTGCTAACAAGTTTCACAACAGATTCTTCCTTCTGCTTTGACAGTTGGCCAAATGTTTCATAAGATTTAATAAGCCAAACTGAATTGAATTTTTAATTCCAGAAAAATAAGGTTGGCCTGCGCCTGAAAGCTAGTTTCATAAATGCACATACTCAATGGTTAGCTTGATTCTATTAATGTATGTCTCTTGAGATTAGCTCATGCTGGCCTAGATCAATGTTTCCCAGCCTTGGAGAGAGGGATCCTGGAAGCCAAATCCTTGTATTCAGCCCATAGGCCCTGCGTTGCCCACCCCTAATGAGGAGTGTTGAAATAAGAAAAAGAAATATTTTCCAGCCTCATGATCCATCGTTCCCTCTCAGAATAACTTCTATTTAGTAACTCTTAAGCTTTGTTTTACTTTTCCGATATTTTGAGCATGGGATCAGAAGGCAATAAAAATAGAAGAGTAAATAAATCTGCTTATTTTGTTTGCAGTCTTGACTTCTCTGTTTCTGTGGTTTTACTACGTTTGTCTCAATACTTACAATGAAAAATCCTTAATATTGCTAAATGACTATCCTTGCTTTCTTTATAATTAGATCTTAAGCCATATAAGTTAATGTGCTAGGTGGCCAAGAATAACAATTTAACACAAGGACACTTTTTTAGCTCTTGCTTTAACAAGTAGATCATACTGTTTGCCTGAAGTAAAAATAAAGGCTGGCAAGAAGCAAGAATTGATAATTTTATACAAAAAGAATTTAGTACTACCTGTTATTTGATTCTGATTAATGTAATGTCCATTGGGGCAACTGTCAGTTTTGAATGTCTTAAATTAAATAAAAGCTTCAGTTGCTTCCTTGTTTGAATGTTCGTGTGTATATTGTCAAATACAAATTACAGTGCAATGCAGCCTGTGCCTTTTCCCATGTTATGCTTTTTGACTTCTTCCTGTTTCATCTGCAGAAGATAGGAATAAAACACAAAATAATCAAATTCATTTTTGGTGAAGAGATTATATATATATGGTTTCTTAGCCTGTAATATTGGAATGCTAAATGTTTACAAAAACATATCTGATTGTGATACTAATACAGCTAATCTTGTGATATGTATAGATATTTTATTTTGTTATACTTAATGGATAGGGTAAAATAGACTCAGGTTAAATCTCTTCAGGACTGAGTTGTTGTAC
The DNA here is from genome assembly GCA_032467955.1 of Pseudoxenodon macrops. Classification (NCBI taxonomy): domain Eukaryota; kingdom Metazoa; phylum Chordata; class Lepidosauria; order Squamata; family Pseudoxenodontidae; genus Pseudoxenodon; species Pseudoxenodon macrops. The sequence goes on along the minus strand of JANHFT010010510.1, from coordinate 125,943 downwards.
ATCAGTAAATACCCAGGAACATTAGTTCCAATACTTTCTCTATGCCAGGCCATGTTCTCTTGAAGAGGTTGGTGCATGGTTTGGGAGATCCTATTGGATTTATGGCTAATGCTTAAAAAGCAGGTGGAAGCTGTGGCCAGTGATAATCCTTCTTAAACCAGGATGCTCTGGTGTGCGTAACTCATGCTTTGATCACCACTTGATTGGCTTACTGTACATTTCTCTATGTACTAGTAGCGCATCCACATTTAACAATGATTTCCAAGTTACAGCTGGTCCAGAAGGTGGCAGAGAAATGGCTGATGGATCAATTCAATCATGGCAGGATTAATTCTCTCGTTAAGTCACTGTGCTGTTTATTAACAATTGGTAACAACCTATGAAGACTAAACAAATGGATATCTGGTAACACCAAACACTGCCTTGCCAGAATTGAGTTTGCCTATCTGATGAAAACATCTTAGGAAGGTCCAACAGTCTCTCTTTGCTATGAAGTGAACAGGACACGATTAAAACAATAAGGCTTAACTCTTTATCTCCATCTTATGGAATGTAAAGCTCTTTCCTTTGTCATTTGTACAAGATTTTTTCAAGAGAGTTTTATTTCAGTGAACTTTTTAATAGAGTGGGCGCTATAAACCATGCAAAACACCGGTAAATAATAAAATAAGAAGATAGCATCAAGTCTGAAGCAGATTTCAAAAACCACACAAAATAAAACTAAATTTAAGCCAACAGTAAGAGAACGCAGTAAAAGGCACTTTTAAACCAGAAGGACTAAAAGGGCTTTTTGAAGTGGTGAATACAAAGATCGTTACCTGGTAGTGAATTGAGCAAAGATCCAGTATGCTATTAGTTTTAAACTTTCAATATTTTGGGATTGTCAGATTAAGAACAGGGTCTGTATGTTAGAAGAAACATTTAATGTTACATTTGTTATGCACTGAGCAGATCTCCCAAAGTTCAGTTCGATTTTGGTGTCCCTTACTACTAATTGTTAATAAGTACTGCATAAATATAAGCCTTATTGCTAGAAAGGTAGATTGAGCTATCATGAGAAAGGAATAGCACACTGAGAAAAAAAGTTTTTGTTTTGATTCCTAAAATCAGTTTATTTAAAAGTTAGAGTTGACTGATGACATTTATATAAATGTCAAAACTCTAGGGAGGGGAATATGTCAGCTTTCCCCACTGGAAAACATCTGGTTAAATCTACAATTCTCTATATTGATATAATGGAATAAACTCCACTGAACTTGGCAAGATATATTATAGTTAAGCATGTATTGGATTTCCTAGTGAAAAGACAGGGTTTCTTTCCTTTTTTGTGTTTATAAAACATTTTCAGTATTATGTATAGGTTATGTTTAAGTCAAACTGATTTTTCTGGCTATAAATTAACCATAACTGGATAATACCAAGAAGAGAAAGTTGAAAGTATGAAGTTGATAAATACTTGGCTCAATTTTAAAATAGTTTTGTTATGTGAGGATAAAAGGCAAAGATCCATATTAATCTAGTTTATTTTGACCCATTACAAATTGGGAACAGTATTATGGGTCTCTCCAGCCCCATCTGATTTTATTTTCCTAATTTCAAGGGGAATAATACATATGCATAAACACAACACATTATTTTTGTTGTAATAGGTGAATAGTGTTTTTGATACCGTAATGACTGGCCTATATAGATTCCTTCCCTAATATTTGAATTCTCTTCTAGCTTTCTCTTTGCATGGTCATATCAATTGAGTACCTTCATATTTACAAAAGGCAAGAATCCTGTTTGGTTATAACTTTTTATTAAAGAAAGCAGAGGGTGATTTCTTGTCTTATAGGAAGAAAAAATCCATCTTTGGTGAGCATCATATTCCTACCCACATTCACCCCTAAAATTTGGCACAAATGAACTAGAACTCAGCTCCAGAAAGCCTGGGTATCAGTTAATACTAATCTCTGCCCCTAACAACTCACAATCTTTTAGTTTCCATGGAAGCTTATGTCTAACTACAATCTGCAAAGTTGGCAATCATTGCTTCACCATCTGTAAAAAAAAAAAAGCTTTGAACAATCAGACCGCGTAACATTACTGAATTCTAAGACCTGTACTTTGAGAAGAAGCAAACTGAATCCCATAGCAGCAATCAGTTGTACTTTAGTCTGAAAATGTGACAAATTCTGGAAATAGCTTTAATAATGGCATGCTTGATATACATATTACAACAGTAAGATATACATCTGTATGTAAATTTTCATCTTTCCTTTCTGAATTTGCCCTCAAAGCTTCTATCATGCTTCTCCACAGAACCATCACTAAGGAATTTTCTTTGCATAATTCAGTGCTGTGACTCTTCTGAATTCATTCTTATAAACAGATTTTTAGCAAAACATAGACGTGTACAGAAAATCTGTTCAGGCAAACTTTCTGTCAATCATAGTAACACCATTTCACCTCTCCTCCTTGTTTTCACTCTTGTCCAAGTGAAATCTTGTAGATCTAGACAAAGGTTCACTTTGACAAAGTGATACAAGCCATGGGGGTGACCTGATTCTGTTTGCCATAGTAAAGAAGCTGTCCATTTCATCTTAACAAATTTGGGCCTGTGCTACATGAGAAGGCTGTTTTCTGCCTTCTTGCCCAATGCTGTCTGAAGTGCTTCCAGACTGGTTTGCTTTGGGATTACACACAGCTTTCATTGAGGCTGCTCAGCTTGGACATGTTTAGTTCATACAAGGGTTCGAGGCTGGAAACTTTCACTGCATCCCATTCTGAAATACTGAAGTACTGAATACTGAAACCAGTGCTCCAAAAGTACGATCTCATTATTTTTCCATACAACTTGAATAAATATATCAGCGGTGGGTTGCCACTGGTTCGGACCAGTAGTGGTGGTGGTGGCAGGAGGCTCCGCCCTCCGCCCATCCACCTTGGACACCTTGGACAATGCAGAAGCATTGCAAGCGTATGCGTGAACCAGTAGCGACGGGATTTACAACCCATTACTGAAATAGATGTATGCTAAATAAATAAATATGTAAATAACTAGAATATGAATAATTGACATTGGCAATACATTCCACTTTTGTAGTATAACATGTTAATATAATTTGATGTAGTGGTTAAGGCCTCCGGTTTAGAAAGCAAGAGACCATGTGTTGTAGTCCCTCCTTAACCATGAAAGCCAGCTCGGTGAATTCTCTCTCTTGGCCCAATCCTCCTCACAAGGTTGTTGTGGGGAAAATAGGAGAATAAAAGAGTGTTGGATATGTTGATTACCTTCAGCTATTTTAAAAAATAATAAAGGCAGGATACAAATAAATAAAACAAAAATAAAAACATTTGGAAGGTTTTGCATCATATCTGTAGATTAGTAGGGGTAATTAAAGATAGATCTTTATATGTTAGCTATTTTATGTCTAAAATGTATTATATTTCTCAATTTATTAGGAATAAGAAGGATATGTATATATGAGCATCTGGGATTAAATATGAAAAACTTAATCATTGTATTTGATGTGAAACTGCATCCTGTTTATGAAGCATATATTTCTAAATCAGGTGTTGATAAATTGGTGTCCACCAACAGGGGTGTCAAACTGGAGGCCCCTCAGCCAGAGGCGTCATGCGCAGGCCCCGCCCACCTCAGCTCCATGAAGAGGAAAAAAGTCACAATATGTCACATGATGGCAATGGGATGCCACGAGTTTGACACCTATGCTCTATCAGCTAAAATAATTTTTTAAAACATGAAATATCTTTTAAGTTTTCAATGGTCATCTACAACATTTCATGGGATGCCAACATCTTTCAATGTTTTGATGAGTGCTTTTTTTAACCCAGGCCATTTTTGTCACCAAGGGCTTCAGAGATATTGCTAGCTTTCAAGACAATCTCTGAATTAGTTTTAAATAGAGAACATCCTGAGGAAAAGGATATGGCTGTAGAGATGTGCTTCTTTTCTCAGTGTATTGACACTACTTCTACCAATTATCTTCTTATTTACTGTATTCTTCTCTTATGCAGAGAGATGGTCAATGCATGGTTTTCTGAGAGAGTTCATACTATTCCAGTGTGCAAAGAAGGGACCAAACATCACAGTGAAGCTTGTTCTTGTTCCACACGGACTGAAAGCACTAATTCCACACCACCGACTAGGAAGATATCTGCTTCTGAATTTGACAGACCTCTTAGGCCCATTGTTATCAAGGATTCTGTTGGAACAGTGAGCTTCTTGTCAGATACTGAAAAGAAGGAACAGATGCCTCTCCAATCTCGGACACTTGGAACCAATGCAGGGGATCAATGTTCAAGACTCTTAGAACTGGTGAAGGATATTTCTAGTCACCTGGATGTCACAGCCCTTTGTCATAAAATTTTCTTGCACATCAATGAACTCATAGCTGCCGATCGGTATTCCCTATTTCTGGTCTGTGAAGACAGTTCCAATGAGAAGTTTCTTATCAGCCGACTCTTTGATGTTGCAGAAGGTTCCACCTTAGAAGAAGCTTCAAACAACTGCATCCGCTTGGAATGGAACAAGGGAATTGTAGGCCATGTGGCAGCCTTTGGCCAGCCTTTGAATATCAAGAATGCCTATGAGGTAAATGAAGGATGGTTGCATGTGGTGTATGTTTGTGAACGTTTTTATCTAGAGAGGCAGCTTTTTAAATAGATTAGAGCAGGAAAAACACACAACACATATAAGGAAAGCTATACCGAATTGACCAAAAACTGCTTAGTCCAGCATCATAGTTGTCAATGGGAAACCACAAGTAGGAGAGGGGAACGAAAGTATTCCTTTAGTTGCATTCCCCCAGCAACCGGTAATCACCGGTTCATTGTCACCAACATCAGAAGTATCCTTCCTTCTAGAAGCCACCAAAAGCTTATATTTCATGAATCTAATAATTCAATTTTAAGTTGTGCAAGTTTGTAATAATGTTATCATATCATTTATTTAAATATTTTAAAATACTCTTTATTGCAAATTATTCCTAAAGTGGTTTACAAATGTCAGTGGTAACACAGATAATTTCTTCTCAAATGTTTTACAACATCTGCTCTCATCAACCAGCCACTGTTGAAGTGATATATAACCTGTCCTCATTGTTACTGTATCAATGTAACAATGGCTGGGTGACACTAGAAGGTGCTGTAAATCAAGGTGAAGAAATGACCAAAGACTTACCTCTCAGGTTTCTAATCTAAAACAAAGGGCACCCAGGAATAATGGAACGAAAAGAAGAAAAAGAAAGGGGGGAAATCCCACAGGCTTAGGCACCAATTATTTATATTATTTTTCTTAACATTAAAAGAATGGCTGTTAGCTAGCTAACAGTTCAGGAGAACTAAATGCAGATGGCCTCTTAAATAAAGGTAATCAAATAACAGTGCTTCTCTTTCTTTTGGTACTTAAGATCATAAAGATAATATTGGGCAAGTAAATACATTCAAGGAACCACAAGCAATGGAAGTAGTTCTTCTCTTTCATTGTTTATTTATTGATTTGTTTGTTCATTCATGTCATGTTGTTCCCCAACAGATGATATATCCAGAAGATACAGGGATTAAAATTAATAGACATTGATAAAGTAACCATCTAATTTCTAAGTGGGTAGTTTAACTGGTTTGTGTTAATCTTACCTCTTCTGAATCTCCCTACATTTAGTTTCAGTGAGAAATTCCAAGTTCTAACATGGTGTGAGGTGAAGAAAAACATCTCCTGATCTGCATTTTTCAAAGCCTTTAATATTGTATGTACCCACCCTATAATGTTTCCTGTTGTCCCTTTTTTTACTTTTAGCTAAATCCCTATGGATCATTTTGGCTGCCCTTTCTTATAATTTCCATCGTCCTCAATCTTCTTCAATTGAGGATGGTTGGAACAAAACTCTTGATCTATTTGCTTGATACTCACATTGTTTTGAATACTTATGTAATGACAGTGACCTGAACTGTACTTATTTACAAACTGCACTTATATATAAACTGTATTTATGTGTGTCTGCTCAATTCTAATCACCCTGTTGTTCTATGATGCTTCCCAGTTGTTCTCTGATACTCCCCAGCATAAACTTAAATGTTTTTGATAGTAGACATTGTAAATGAACTGATTTACTAGAGGTCCAAATTTCTGTCCTTAAACCCTATAAACATAAATTTACCCTAGCCCTGTTTATGCTGAGCAAAATTTATCTCACATGTTATGTGCTGGCCCTTCCTCTTCTAATGATCTCTCAGGATTGCATATCACTAAATCTTAACCATTCTAGTTAAATACTATGTCCTTTTAGAAGTAATGGGTCTCTGGCACAGCAAGAAGTGCAATACTTCTTCTACTCAAGATTATCTGTTTCTCCTCTGCATGGTTTATATATTTCACATTAGGCCTTACATTAAAAAGGATTGGGAGACATACAATATATAGATGCAAATATGACATCTGCTACGGTATTAAACCATAATCTCTACAGATGTTAATTTTATGTTTTTCTCCAAAGAAAATACAGAATAGTCCTGTGATACATCACAAGTGTTTTCTCTGAACAACTTTTTAACAGATTTTATTTATTTGGAAAATTAAACAATCCACATAAAGAGGGTGATTTTCTGGGAAATTTGGTTCAGAACGTTTGCTTTGATGAAGCCTGAGCATTTTTATTTGGTAGCTTTGAAGAATACAAAACATTGACAGAAGAATGTTTTGTAATATGAAATTAAGCCTTCCAAAAGAAGTTCAAGAGTTTTGGTTTAGGATGCATTGAGAAGGAAATGAACTAAATAAAGTACATATGTTCTTATTCCATAGAAAAAAAAGTTTGTATGTCCATTAGTCTATAAATTGGAAACCTTTGTACATTAGCTATTAATTGGAATAAATGTTGAGTTTAGATCTACAAAATGATCTATGCTGCAAAGTGGGGTAAATCTGTTTTGTTAATGAAAAATAAAGGTTAGACATTAATAAAAGAAGTTATCAATTTTCCAGATTTTGAAGGGCCAAAGAAAGCATTTGTACTAGTGCAGTGTTGGCAAACACTATGCGCACACAGTGCCAGCAATCGAAAGAGCAACCATGCATGCGCACAGAAAGACCAGCTGGCTAGTGCACATGCATGCACTGGAAATTGGAAGAACAGCCGCTCGGTGCACATGCATGCACTGGGAGGCTGCTCTTCCAGTTTCTGGCATTGCCGTGTGTGTGAAGACCAGCTGGCCAGCACGCTGGAACCTAGAAGAGCAACAGGCGACAGCTCGCATGCCCGGAGAGATGGTTCTGCGTGCCACTTTCGGCACGGGTGCCAGAGGTGGGTTCCTACTGGTTCGGACCAGTTCTATAGAGTAGGTAGTAAGCCGCTGGTGACGTCATGGAACCGGTTCTGGTCTGTGGAGGCCGCCATCTTTTTTGTGGAATTTCTTTTTTTGGGGGGGGGAAATTCTGTGGTTTTTTTTTTCTTCTGTTCATGCGCAGAAGCTGGGTT
>JANHFT010010510.1:90812-118362 GCA_032467955.1 Pseudoxenodon macrops | reverse complement strand
CAGTGTACATAAAAGAAAAGGTACATTTGTCAGGAATCATAAGGTACAATACTTGATAATAGTCATAGTGTACAAATAAGCAATCAAATCACATTAGGAAACAGTCAATATAAATCGTAAGGATACCAGAAACAAAGTTACAGTCATGCAGTCATAAGTGGGAGGAGATGGGTGATAGGAACGATGAAAAGACTAATAGTAGTGCAGACTTATTAAATAGTTTGACAGTGTTGAAGGAATTATTTGTTTAGCAGAGTGATGGCATTTGGGGAAAAACTGCTCTTGTGTCTAGATGTTCTGGTGTGCAGTGCTCTATAGCATTGTTTTAAGGGTAGGAGTTGAAATAGTTTATGTCCAGGATGTGAGGGGTCTGTAAATATTTTCACAGCTCTTTTTGACTCGTGCAATAAACAGGTCCTCAATGGAAGATCAGTGGAAAATCATTGGCGATTGGAATTGCAAGAGTGAGACTTCCTATGAAGTATTATAGAAAAAGACTCTAAAATAACATTATAATTACCTGGAGCTTTTCTTCAGGCACTTTGAAATTTCACCAAGCTGGGCAGTTTTGGTGAGGACTGTGCCTAGCCCATTAGCCAAATCTTTCTGGAAGGCTGAGAACAGCCTTCTCCAAAACCTGACCCAATGCAATGTAATGTTACCCAAATTGTTTGGTTTAAACAAATTGTTTTATCAAAGTGAAATTTGTTGTTTCGTGCATGCCTGTTGCATTGCAGCAATTATTCCCTGAAATTGCAGGAAGTTGACCAAACAATTCAGGATGGAAGTAAATTGTGTTCAATTCATTATCCTAGAGCAAAATAGGAAAGGTACATCTGTGGGCAACTTTAATAATATCTGCTAGGCTGATTTTATTTATTCAGTTAGATTATGCAGATCTGTTAAAAACGAGAAATATATTTGTTTTTTGTCCCAAAGGGGCTTTTCTAAAAGGCAACTGGAGTTTTTTGTTTCACTTCTCATCCAAGAAGCTTCTTCAGTTCTGACTGTCAAAACTGAAGAAGTTTCTTGGATGAAAAGTGAAATGTCTTCAAAGAAAAACAAAGTCCAGCTGCCTTTTGGAAAAACACCTTTGAGGCAACCATGACCTGGATGACTGAGGATCTCCATAAATATTTGTTTTTTGCTAGAAAACAAAGCTCCAACCTTGTTCATCATTTTTATTCTAATCATGTGTTTGGGACTTTCCCAGGCCATAAGCGATTTCAAGAAAATAAAACATGGGATTGGTTGCAACCTCGTTTTGCTTGGAAAAATGCCCGCATGTAAAAAAAAAATTAAAAAACCAACCTTGGCAATCATTAAAACTGGCCCCAAATCAACTAAAACAACTGAGTTTACCAGAATTGGGAGTGATGCCCAACTTCAAAACTCCAGGACAGGAGGTTTTGTTCAGTCTATCATTTATTCAGACAAGTGGCTAAAACAAAACAAGAACGTATCAAGGTTTCAGTCTGCAAGACTATGTTTAGGATAGTTTAAAGTTTATGAGAGCTTAAAGTTCTGACTTTAAGAGGTCTTTGGCGTATGGCAGTTTTTTCCTTTCCTTTCCAATAATCCCAAAGCGATCAAAGTCTAATATATCTGAACCATATCATGTTGGGGAACCTGATTAATAGCAGTCAATCATCTTTTTAATTGGTGGAAAAAGTGATGACATTTTTAGAGTGAAAAAACTGAATAGTTTAAAAAATAATTCAGTTTGATATTATTCTTGACAGACAGTTCATTTGCCTTGGTAAGCATAAGAAGAGCACATTCTCTTTTGTATATTTTTAAAAGGAAGCATTTTGGAAAGTTTCGCAGGGAAAGCTTTTTCTTTTTCTCTGGCCTTTCAACTCTCTTACCAGAAGGTTTTCATCAGTCTAACCATAATAACTAACTGACATATTTCTGGAATGAGGCACGATTCCTGAATCAGCCCCTAAATTATAATATACTTCAGCTATCTTTTCTGCTACTTCCACTATCATATAAGAAAACTCTAGTTCGTTGTCTCCATCACACCAGAAACAAAAAGAAAATGTCCAGTATTATGAAGAGTTAAAGGAAGTTGCTTCTCTGCAAGCTGTCACCAGTGCCATCCAAAGATATTATGCCTTTCAGCAGTTGCTAATCAATCACAAGCATATTTTCACTGTCACACCTAACTCCCTAACAAGTGATGCCTCAGTGGCTTGGCCATCTGGGTTCATTGAGCGCCAACAATTCCATGTGCTGTGGATTTGTTCATAAAAAGTGCTGACGGCAATAACCTTGTTGCGTATGGAGAACTATGTGTTTTAAAAACAGACAAAACTATGCCCATATTTTGTTTTTGGGGTGGAGAGAACAAAACAAGAGGAATAAAAATGGAATATCAGATAAATCTGGTTCTAATTAGCATAATAATGCATAAAATAAACCTAGACATGTGATGTCCAGCATGGTACTTTGTTATACAGTATATTGTTGCAGTACTTAAATGCTGTTCTTTGGGGGTTAATTGGAATTTTGCAGGTGCTAATAAAACAGCTGCAAAATCTAAATATTTAATATTAAAGAATCACTTCAAAAAGGTTATGTTTTAAATGCTAATTCTGTTAATTGTTGTGGACATTTATTGATTGAATTTTCTTTTACCGAAGCAGGCCTGTCTATTCTTAATATCAGAAGAGCCCATCCTTATTTTTTCCCTTTTTTTGTCCCAGTGGCTGTCTTAAGCTTTTGAGGGAGTTCCTTCAAACTGTTATTTTTATAAAGTCATAGTTAACAGTCTCTAGACAGCCTGTGCCCATTGGATCATTGCTTCATAGATAATTTGTTATATAAACAAAGAAAAAGAATGTCCTTGGGTTGGGTGGACAAAAAAAGCAATGAGAACCAGAGCTATTTCTAACTTCCTGCCAGCTTCCCAATTGAGTTTCCTTTGGGAAGCTGGCAAGGAGTATAGAAATCTTCCTTCCTTCTTTCCTTCTTTCCTTCTTTCCTTCTTTCCTTCCTTCCTTCCTTCCTTCCTCAGGAATAGTGCACAGAGTCCCTTTCCTGGAGGAAGGTAAATTGCTGTTGCTGGGAGGGAGTCAGGGATTGTGAGATTGGCTGGGAAACTGTAAGTGGAACTTTGAAAATGAAGACCATGTGACCATAGCATCACAGCCACTGCTAATACATTGAAACAGCCACAACTTCCCCAAATATGATTTCTTAGGAAACGTCGGTCCTAGATTTTGGATACATTTTAAGTTACCTCATACAAGGTATCTTAGTTGAAAAATTGTTGTGCAATGATACACTGTCTTGCTCAGTTAAAAATCATGACAATGACAGTTTTAGTGGTATATAGAGATAGACATATGGAGAATAGCAGGTTAACAGTCTTGTAACTGATAATAATGTTACAATTTGATGCCTCTTTATGTCTAAAGTGGAGATACACTTATTATTTATTATTATTATTTATTATCTTTGCAATAAATAATGAAAACTGGCACCTTCTTTACTTTAGCATAAATGGTCTGGAATGCCCTCCATAAAAGATATTCAGATAGTTTTTTTTCTGACTATGAAGTAAACTGAAAAAATAATTCAGTTCCCGTTGAAGCTTGCATGACTTTCACTTGTTTAAGTTGTTTCTCTTGTCAATTGCGTTTTGTCAAATGTTATCGTGCCAGACATTTTATTGTGCTTCTACACACACACACACACACACACACACACACACACACACACACACACACTGTTTTATTTTGAGAAACTTTCATGACCTTATCTGAGGCTGAAGAACAAGGTAAACATTATTTTATAAGCACAGTATATTTGGATTCCAGCTGTTTTTCTTTTGAACATCTACAGAATATGCCGTTTTATTGAAGCTCTGAACCAATATTGGTAGTAGCTTTGAAAATCTTTGGTATGGTGGGCACTTAGGAAGCCATCAAGAATCAGAAAATGGGATATGTGAGCCTTATTCACTGGAACAAACAATTGTTCTTCACTCAATTTTGTAAGAAGAACTTGTAACATTATAAGAACAGTAGAGGTTCCTGTGAGCAATGTGGACTGTATAGCATTGCCCATTCTACTGAATCAGTTTGAAACATGTCTCTTCATTTTGTATAAATGCCATTATACCTCTTTATTCAGAACTTGCTTTTTTGCAAAAGTTCAAACATGTATTTCTCATTTTTTTTCTATGTTGAATAATACTTTATTCTGGCATTGATACAATGGAATATTCAAACATAGTAAACAAATATAAACAATCATGAAAATAATACTGCTTTTGCATTTAAAGTAGTTTATTTTTTAAATTCTGACCACACTAAGGAGACTGTTTAGGAAACAGAAACAAAAAGAGGTGAGGTTAGAGTGTGCTTCTTAGACAGCAGACAAAATGAAGCTGATGAATATGTACCTTTATACGCATTCTCATATTCTGGAGGATATAAAACAGAAGGGAAACTGTCTAGAATTCCCTCTAGAGTGACATGATAAAGAAGGAAAATTCCTTGAAAGGTCATTATTAAGAAATAGCTAACTGATTTGAATAATGTTTTCAAGTTTAATTCCCAACAGGACCATAGGAACAATATAGCTGTAAAAAACAGTGCAATTTAAAACTGAGTGCAATTTTTATTTTAAAAGATGCATTTCTGTCCAATAGAGGCATTCTTGGATTTAGCAAAGTTTTTCCCTAAGTTGTCTTTATTGAAGTCATCTCAGGAAGTAACAAAATAAAAAACAGACATGCTTAGCTCAGTAATATCATAGGGTAAAAAAAGGACAGATGCTCCCTCTGGAATTAGAAGTAGTTTTTTCACAGAATGAAATCTGAGATCTGTATGTACAGGAATGCAACACGAAACATCCAAATAAAATAAAACATGGAATGCATCTAACAATGCTAAAGAAATGTCTCTGGTCTGTGGAGGAAGGCTTTTGGGGAATAGAGAAACATGGTGTGGTTTTTTTTAGTTGTTTGGGATGGGTCAGTTTCCTTATTTTAAGCAAAAAATAGATAAGTGGCATTACTGCGTATGATACACAATGAAAAGCTTCCTTTTTGAAGCAAATGAAACTTCTGAAAAAGAGTAGTGATAAATACATCATTTAAGAGAAAAAGAAAGGAAACAGTTATCATAGCTTGGTGGACATTACCATCAGGAAGCTAAAAAAGAACTTTCCAAAGCAGACTAGATGAAGACATTTTTAGACTCCCTAACCATATTTAATATTAAAGACAAAATTAAGCTATTTTCAGAAAAACAGCTTGTACTCTATTAAGAGGGCCTGCTGAGTATAATCAGAAATGATGACAATTATGGGTGTGAGGATGAAAGGGAAAGAACACTATTTAGGAGCCACGGTGGCGCAGTGGTTAGAATGCAATACTACAGGCTATTTCTGCTGACTGCCAGCTCACTGCAATTTGGCAGATCAAATCTCACCAGGCTCCAGATTGACTCATCCTTCCATCCTTCCGAGGTGTGTAAAATGAGGACCCAGATTGTTGGGGCAATATGCTGACTCTGTAAACCACTTTGAGAGGGTTGTAAAAGCATTGTGAATCAGTATATAAGTCTAAGCGCTATTGCTATTTAATCCTACCCTAATACAAATCTATGCTTTGTCTCCTGACTCCACTTGTACTGAAGTTGGGAACAATGAGAGAGATATCCCATATAATAATAACAATTAAACAAATTTAAATAATTACATGGGTCACACAATGACACGGCCCTGGTAACAAAATAGTAGTTTAGAATTAAACTGTAGAAGAAGAAGAAAATAAAATGGGTGGAATAAAAAAGATTGCAAAAATGCAAAATTGTGTTTTGCCTTTAGCAATCTTGTCTCTTGCCCACTATTTTGCTTTAGAATCACTTTAGAAAACCCTTGAGATGTAATAGATTAAGTATATAACAAAGAGTCAACATTCTAGGCCTGGTCAATATGACATGATTGTAACAGGCATCTTAAACAATTTTGACCATGGGTGGGCAAACACAGTATAATAAAAGGGTGTAATTTGGCTGAGGTAGCTACAGGAATCCTCCATGCTATACTGTTTGCTCCATTAAGGTCATGCTTCAGATCAAATAAAATATTTATTACAGTCATAGACTAGCATAATTTTAATTGTGCTTCTTCATTGTAAGTGTTTTCTCTCTACTCTGTTCTGTGACTTATGTGTCAGCCTCACTAGGTAGATTAAACAAAGAAAACAACTCCACAGGAAGGTTAAATCAGAAATAAATAAAAATAACAAACAAATAAATAAAACCACATTTCCTGAGATTGACTATTATAACAGATTCTTCCAAATCTGATTGTAAATATGACCTGTCTTATAAAATCCTGATTTTCTGAAAAAATTCCAAACAATCAAATGAAGTTGGAATGAGCTTTACATTGGAATCGGAAGAGAATCTGGAAACCTTTCTCAGAGTACCACTAAGTATATTTAAAGCTTGCCATGATTTGGACCCCTGGATTATATCTTGACAAATAACATTGGTTATTTTCACAACAGTATAACTCAAATAATCAATAAATCCTTTAAAGTAGAATAATGCTAGCAACAACCATGCGAGAATGTACTCAAAACCATCTTCATTTTGCCACAAGCCATCCTATAACGGAACCAAGTACTTGCAATTAATGAAATTGCATAGGTTTTATACCCTAATAGTAATCCTTCTCATATCTATTGCTATCAAACTCTAGTCTTTTGTGGTTAAGGATAAACTCCTCTGGGCTTTTCGAAAAGTCATGCCACTTAAAGAGTATATTCAAACCAAACAAAACCTAACAACTGGGCAATGATTCTGCTACAGAAATGTGTATGAAAAATATAGCATCACTATTTTGCACATTGCTGAGCTGCTCCCAAACAGGATTCGCCTAAAGCATTTCTACAGAAATAAAGTTTATTTTATATCATAGCTCAAAGAACATACAGTTCAGATCACTATGTAACAAATTCTTTTTATCTCCATAAAACAGGCATCACACAGAATAGACAATCCTGCATTTCACAAAAGAAATCACCCCTCAGCTTTCCATCAAACTCCTGTTATTATACATTTACAGCTTGCTAAATGCTTCATACACTGCAATTTCTTCCATTTTCTCCAACTCAAATCTATATCAAGCAAACCAATCTTACAAATGTTGCACCCACAGCTGTTACTAATAGACTAGCTTTTACACAGCTTTTCTCAATATATATACATTTTTTCACATTTTGGTGTGATACCTGGGCAGTTTACAAAGAGCAAAGATTAGTCCAGAAACTGATTCTTGCTAGGTGCAATGATTACATTACATTCAGCAACTTCACCAAGAATAATTTGAATCTGTAACTGTCAGTAGAAATGTAGAAAGCAATGAAATGGGCAAAATGCAGTGTGAAATCATAACACCAACCCTAGCTTTTTGTATGTATTTGCTTCTTAATGTTAGGCACAAGTACATAACTTTATAGACTTGCACCGTGGTATCACAATGTATGTTTCATTGCTTCCCCACTCCCAGCCAATTGCCTTGCCAAGAATTAGAAAAATGAAGGGAGCGATTCAATTTAATTGAACAATGAATGCATGTACCTACAATTGAAGCAACGTTTTAAGTTCTCCAGTGTGTTTGGTAAAAATCTACCAGTGTACATCTAACCTGCAGCTGTTGGCTCACAACACTGTATTTTTCACTTTTATTAGCTCTAAACCACAGAAACCTGAAGCCTTTCAATTGTATCACTGACTTTAAAAAAGCCAAGAAAAAGAACACTCACCCTCTATATAAAGAGTTCCTACCATGAAAGGGAAACTTGTGGTTGTTAAAGAGCTGTGAGGAAGCAGTAAAAAAAAGTAAAAGTGGGGGGTTATGCTAATTTAGACTAAAAATCCATTCAGGGGGAGGAAGAAGAGAATAAGAGTTCTATTTAAAATGATTTCAATGCTAACCCACAAAACAATGAACACATTTGGGCTGCCAGTACCTTAGAAGATTGGTGTGATCTATAAATCATCATTTAACCACCAAGATAATGAAAATGTTTTTCCATTTTTACAACTTGGCTATTGGAGCTTTGGTGCTTAATGGATGAACATACTTTTCCATATGTGTGCCTAGCAAAAGATCTTCTATTGAGGTCTACTTTAATCATAGAAGGCCTTGTTTCCTGTTTCATTTCCCTTCCAAACTTCAGTGGTCACAAATAATTCTATTTTGGATGACCTCTGGGCAAGAACTTGCTGCTAATATGCTGTCACTAGGCTGAATTATAACTTTATTTATTGTATATATTTTTGTGGCTTCCTAGGAGCTCAACTCATGAGCAACAAAAACAATTCCCCTCCCCCTCACAACCACCAGTTGTGGTTAAACATCTCTGTTATTGGGATTGGGGTTCTAGCCATTAAGACTCTCTATGAGGAACATGGACAAGTGCTCATATCTTCAAATTTCAACATAAGTATTTTTAAAATTACAATTTTAAATTGTATCCTTAGCAGCCAACGACGGCTATATATATCAAAAATATACATTAAAGTTTACCTTAAAAACAAGGTAGTCATGAGAAAAACAAAAATATCTTCTCATAAAATTTGGCAACACTTTTAGGATAGATGGAAACAAAATATATCGTTAAAACCCCAATAGTAAAAAGTAGTCTTAATTGTCCATCCAAAACTGAGCATGGTAGGGACAATATATGTTGTGATTCATACTGTACCTATTTCATATAAATGTATATGATGTCATGATACACAGTCAATCATTTTAATCATGAACAGATGAATATGTGTCTCAGAAGTGTGCTATTACAGAAAAATATTTTTCCCAAATATCTGGTGATCCAACTTCTCTAAGTTAGAGGTTGACCATCTTTTAAATAACTCTACTACAATGTCTTATACAATGGCCTAAATATTTCCTAAATTTTAAAATACCTTCACTCTTGTGAATTGACCAGTTTTTCAGGCTAGCCTCAAAATCTTGTGATATGTAGTGATCTTGTATAATCATTAAATTTTTTGTAACCTATCTAATTTTTTTATTTTAGAAGGTTACATGTGCTATTTTAGGTTATATCAAATGCTCCAGAATTGCCATGTTATGGTATTGTACTTGAGACAGAAGTATGCATGACAGAATGACTAATGATTATCATAAGTTACCACTAACTACCGTATTTTTTGGAGTTTAAGACGCACCTTTCCCCCCCCCCTAACAAAGGGTGGAAATGTTGGTGCGTCTTATACACTGAATACAGCCATTTTTGGCCTCCTGAAACCCTGCCCCTGCATCCCTCATTTTTGCGAAAATGGGCCGTTTTTCGCAAAAACAGGGTCATTTTTGCCTTTCCCCAGCGCACGGAAGCATTCTGCAGGCTTCCCAAACCGTCTGTGCACCCCATTTTTCGCAAAAATGGGTGAAAAATGGGCCTGTTTTTGCAAAAAAACCAGGGTAGACAGAGGGTTTGGGAGGCCTGCAGAGTGCTCCTGGTGCCGGGAAGGACAAACACTTTTTTTCTCTCTTTGAAATCTTGGTGCATCTTATAGTCTGAAAAATACGGTATATAGATTGACTTTTTTTCAACATATATATTAATTCTTCCATTTTTAATAGTCAAGTATTTAATTGTTAGATTCATATATGGGTTTAATTAGAGTATAATAAAGACCCATTTTATACACTTATCCTATACTTGTTGGTTCTTGCATCTTTTGGTTAGCTATTTCTGTTGTGAAAACTCATTTGACACAATAGAAACAATATATTAAATACATCTATAAATGCATGCATTGTATGACTTCCAATTTATGCTCACAAGACAAATACTTTTATTTTAATAAACATAAAACCTGATAGACTTATTATAAGTACACAAAAATGTTAGTCATTTCAAGCTATTTGAAAGTTGCCTAGAAACATTAAAACAAAAACAAAGGAAAGCACACATCTCCCGGGGAAACCAAGTGATTTCCTAATTCCACCAAGTGCTCTGCAGATTATATGATTAGCGTAATATTTTAATATGCCGTATGTTTTGGGGGTATATTTTTAAAAATGATGGTATATTCTTAACAAATCACACTACTAATTATATTGAAAGATGTCCAGGTAGCACAGCTAACTGCTAGCCACAATGTGGCTAATGCTTGCTGGGAAAAATAAAGACAAGTGTGTGTCAAACAGGTGTCTGTGCAATAGGTGATTACCTATTTACTACTTACTTTGTTGTTTGCAAAGTAAGGTAATTTTGTCAACATAGTACAGCTTCAGAAAGTATCCCTTCACTTTTCAATGAGTTTTTTCTTCACTTCACGAGAGTATTAATAGAGATACTTTTTGAGCACTGTTGTGCAGCCATATAAAGTTTTGTGGTACAATGGGAACATTTAGAAACATTTTTTTCTTATTTATACAGATGCCGTTTGTAACATCAAAAGCCACATTATGTCCCAAGAAGAACTGACTAATGGTCTAGCCTGGCTTAGCCTGGGGGAACTAAATTCTAAATGAAGTTTTAGAATCTGTCTGACGTAGCTTTTGTCGGTATCTATCATCGGGAACAATCACAGGGCTAAATGAAATGTAATTTAAGTAAACTCCATTTATGTGTACATTTTTAATGAGCAAATAGCAGCAGGAGAATTGGGATAATTATTAGGCTTACAAGGAGAAAAAAAATGGAATAATTTTCTGCTGTGTTGATAAAAATGTCTTTTTTTCAACATGGACTTTCCTATAATACAAATAAAATGTATAAAATAAGGCTTTTCAATGTGACATAGCAGAATGGTTAAATTTCCATTTTGTGGTCCATTCCCCCAACCCCAAATAATTTATGTTTCCCTTTATAATGCGCATGTTAAATGCAAATATGAGTATCACAACATCTTGTTGTTTTGGCTAATAGGCGTACATTCTGGTATCTTCCATATGTGACCATATTTTGATTTCCACAATGGCATATGAAGTCCAACCAAACTGGTGGGCAACAGTTTAGAAAAACCTGGGATGGAAGATAGATGACAATTGTTGAAAACTATAAGCCTTGATTTCCTTTTCCTTTCTTGGCTACTTCCATGATGGATCAAGTGGCTGAAGCTACATAGGGATACAACCTGGCAATTCATTTAGGGGCACTAAATCCCCCATAAAATCTACAAATGATATAGGAATATAAAATCTGAAAGAACATTAAGTTGATGCTATTCCGCAAAAAAAAAAAAGAAAAAGGCAGAAGCGTAAAGGAAAAAAATGGAGTAGCATTACATCAATTTTCAAATTTTGTGTATTTACATAAAATTGGGAATAAAATAAGATAAATTTGAAAAAAATAAAATGTACGGTATTGTCTATTTAGGTTACACTATAGCCAACATTTCTAAAGTGGAATATACTTTACTGACCTTTGAAAGGTAGCAACATGTCTAAACAGCAAGGATTTATATTCATATTTTTAAGTGTAACTCCAACAAATGTATTATAATACTACCATGAACTCATCCCACTACAAGAAAAAAAATATTGGTTAGAGTTTGATAGGGAAGGCTTAAGATATTAAATTTGAAAAGCAATGAATTATATGTGTTATTATCAATGTACTCTGAAGCCAAGGAAGATTGATCATGGCTTCCTATTTTGAGTAGCTCATATTTCTGTAAGTGCCTCAACATTTGTCTTAAGGTATACAAATACTCTTAAATCATTTAAGTTCTTTCATTTGGTTCCAATCTATTCAAAGCAGAATAAGAGAAAGTAAGTACCAGACTCAATGCTTTTGGAAGAACTCATGGCAAACCAAGATCATGGAATTTACTTTGAAATAAGACTAGATTGGACCCAGGGATTCACAGGGTTTCTGAAAAGTAAGCAATAGTGAGTTTAGTAATGTTTATTCTTAAATATACATGGATAAGAAAGTCACTGTAACTTTTAAAAGTAAGGATACTACTGTTTCATTGGGTTTAAAAAAAATCATATTTATGTATCAAAAACAATAGTAAACTTTGTAACATGTCTTGGACATCTTAAGTGACTATTGATTTCCTTATGTTTTTCATCTGAAACCTGTTTGAATGAACTATATTCCTACATTGATTTTTAATCAGGTGGTTGGTGTGGCACAAGCAATCAACAAAAAATCTGGTGGTGGAGCAACATTCACTGAACAAGATGAGAAGGTATATTTTACAGTTTAATTTTTAGTAATAAATGTTACCATGCCATCTCAAGCGCAGACAATTCTGGTAGGAACAAAAGAATTCATTCATCCTTTCTAAATAGAATTTGTGATGAGCATTTGTGGGACATCAGAATTAAAACATGAACAAAAATGCCTCATGGTCTCAACAAGAGTCTTACTCAGCTCTTACTTTTAAAAATGGAAGCCTACATTTAATATTTCACACAAGACTGGGCATTGTCTGCATCTGTTTTTGTGTTTGCAAAATTCACCACAACTCTTTACACTAGAATCTAGTTGCGTGTAATATGGGTATTTTAAGACAGACATAAACAACACTCTTTGCTAATAAAATAGAGGGCTTAGGAATTGGAAATAACAAGCTTCTAAATGTTCAAGCATAATTAAATAAATTGGCAAAATATCAGATCATTTCAAAATACAAATCAGATTGTTAGAAGTTTGGGATTCCAAATCTGAGGCTCTTTAGTTATACAGCTTTTGATGTCCAATTTGCAGGATTTTGCTGCTTACCTGGCATTTTGTGGAATTGTTCTTCACAATGCTCAGCTCTATGAGACTTCCCTTCTTGAAAACAGACGCAATCAGGTGAGCTAAATATGTCATATCTATGGGTGTGGTGTGTATAAGGGGTATACAGTATTAGAAATACTTATTTCATGTTTTTTCATGTGCATCAGGTATAGCCAATATGTATGGTATGCTATTTTGAATGTACTTGGTCCCATAATTGGTAGCTGTTTTTAAAGGAACAGGAGACATTGGGTAGTATGCATTTCCATCCTCCTGCATTGAGATCTAACCTTGAAAAATGATTGGGAATAAGGAAAAAAAGGTTGGGCATATTAGAGAAGGAGATGACAAAAACTACAGAAGCTTAACCTAGCAGCTAAGGGCAGGTAAGCATCCTTGTGCTCTACATGCTATAAGCAGGTGGCTCAGTGGCTAAGACACTGAGCTTGTCATATCAGAAAGGTCGACAGTTTGGCGGTTCAAATCCCTAGTATAGGTCTCCTGCATGAGCAGGGGGTTGGACTAGATAACCTCCAAGATCCCTTCCAACTCTGTTACTGTTATATTTCCATCACAACAATCACAATTTGCCTCTTGGGAAAATGAATTGCCAACCCCTGCTGTAGACTCCAACTAAACCGCTATGTTATCAGCTACTAAGGTTGAACATCATTATTCCCAGTAGATGACATGACTTCATCCTACTTTCTATCAAAGGATTCATACATAAGCCTAACGATTCCTGACAACAAAATATGTCAATGTGTCAATGTACTTTGTAGTATGACAGAAAATGGCATTGAGGAGGGAAGTTTAATTCTTCCCTTGTTGGTTGCAATCCCCACCAAAATCCCAATATAGACCACTTTTATGCTGGACTGCATCTGGCTCATGGACTGGAACATCTATACCTATTCTAGCTACAGGTATTTCATAATTTACAACCAGTTGTTTAATGTCCCTTCAAACTTACAATGGACTAAAAAATAATTACTTATGACCCATCCTGAAAATTACAACTGCCTCACTACCCCCATGGTCACATGATTACATTTCAGGCATTTGGCAATCAGCTTGCATTTATGACAGGTTACAACATCCACAATTGGATGATTGTATTTTGTAAGATTCTTTAGTGTTTTCCAGAAAAGAAATGGCAGACATCCATTGCATAAGCTGGGTTCAGACTTACCACTATGTATTTCACTAAACAATTATCATAAAATTGATCATAAAATCGAGTCTGGTCACATGATGACTCAATTTATGACTGCAACAACATACCACCAAAATTATGGACTCAATCAAGGATTAACTATATTCTATAATCCTTATTATAACCAGAACATGAGAAGCATCTTGATCCACCATCACCCACCAGTCTGAGTTCACCTTTCTCCATTAACCTTGCAATTAGGGACTGTGCCCTCTGAATTCTATGAACATAGAGATTGGATTCACAATAGAGCTACTGTGTTTGAGAAAATGTAGCTTTCCCATGTAATTCAGAGTGCAAAAGTAGGAAGAAATTTGAAATACAGTATATTACTTCTATTTTTATATTCTTCTTGGGATAAGTCAGATGCTTAAACGGATACAAAAATAAAGGAAGATACAGTCAGAACAACACTTTCTCCATAGTCATATATTCCATATTCTTGAGTGAGCTTGAGGTGGAATAAATCCTGTTCCTTCCTGTTCTGTAAATTTGTTCAGACACCAAGACTCCCCAATATGTATTAATAGGGTGTTTACTAACTGGTGGGGCAGAACTGTTCTTTCAGTATGCTTTGAAGGGTGTGACATCTACCTATGTACTTTGTTAAAGGTTTACTTATGTTCTACCACTGTTTACATAGGGAAGTATCTTGGCCTGTCCTTACCAGTATGTAAAAACATTGGTAGGAATCAAATGGATGGATAGGGCTCCCAAGCTTTCCCAGGATTTTAAAGTTGTTTGCAAAACCTGTCAACATACCAGGCTGAGATCTCCACCAGATCTGAAATTATGTGTTGCCTTGTTTTATCAAGCAGTATCTTTTGCTTCTCTTTAACAGCATGAGAATTGCTCTAAAAAAATTGTTTCATCCACTCATTCGCTGTCTTTGATCCGACCTAAGCGTAGTATATAAAATTATCTGCTACAATGTCTTACCTGTCAATGAATACTTCAGCTTCAACTACAACAATACACGAGCACACAATAGACACAAACTTATGGTAAACCGCTCCAACTTGATTGTAGAAAATACGACTTCAGTAACAGAGTTGTCAATGGCTGGAATTCATTACCTGACTCTGGTTTCTTCCCCAAACCCCCAAAACTTTAACCTTAGACTGTCTACTGTTGACTTCACCCCATTCCTAAGAGGACTTTAAGGGGCATGCATAAGCGCACCAGCATGCCTACTGTCCCTGTCCTAATATTTCCTTTTATTCATATCCATTTCATGTATTCATAATCATGTTTATACTTATATCTGTTATCTAATACATGCTTTATGAAATAAATAAATAATTTAAAAATGCTACAATTCAAGCATTTTCAGAGAAACAAAATACACCTTGACTCAATGAGTTAAACATCCTTAGATATAAGCCCCCAGTAGTTTATGAATATATTTAGTAAAGAATATATTTGATTAAAACAATCAAATGTTCTGTTTCAGAAGATAGACAAATTATGCTTTTTGTTTTTTGCACTTATGAATTCAAATGACTTTATGCTAAGCATCATATTTACCAGCATTAGTTTGCATATTTCCTTTCCTCATCATTTTCAGAAGTTGCCTGTTACTTGCTCTTCAGCTATTAGGAACCTTTGTATTTACAAGTTTTACAGTACTGGGTCAGTAACTTCAATCCATACTGAAAGAATTTTTAAGCACATGTTTAATAAACTTAAAATGGTGGGAGGGAATGAACAGTAAGATGGTGATTATAGCTTTGAATTTTGAAAGTTATAAATGGAACAAGGATCCAGAAAAAATGAAATAAGATTTTGGAATCCTTCCCATGGGAAAATGCTTTTGTTTTGAATTCTTTAAAACAATCATATAAGATAGGACTTTAAAAAATGGGAACTAGTAGGAACTGAAGATTATAATTAAAGGAGAAGAACACTCAAACACAACTTACAAATATAAAATACAAAATAGATAGACTGTCTTTAAAATATCCTATGGAAGAGGAGCAAGATTTATCTGACAACATTGAGACTAATTGGAAAATGGATTTAAACATGACAAACTACAAGAATTACATGAAAAAAGAGGTTGCACATATCTATACTCCAAAAAAACCATCCCACTAATGTCTTAATAATTAAAAGGAATATATATATAAACCAAGAGAATGACTGAATAATTTTCCTACATTGGATTTAAAAAACAGGCTTATAAATGAAATTTGAAGAATTTTGTGAGAACAGAAAGAAAAAAATGAAAAGAAACCAAGCTCTAGGACATTATTTGAAATTATTAAAGATTAAAATTATTAGGAGTAAAATTTGAACAAGGTTAAAATAGATACGTTATTTCTAGTAACCCTTAATGGACTTTTGTGATGTCATGGCTGAAATGACAACACTTTAAGGATTTGTTTATAGATAAGAGAGGGGATGTGGGAAGAAGGGCTCATTAGTTATATTTTAAGAGGAGGTGATACGTTATTAAAATTATTTATAGTTTGTTGTGATGAAGAGAGAAGTCATTTCTTTATATATTTCTATTTTTTCTTTTAACAGGTATTAGCTTTATCCTTTCAGTTGTAATTTTAAAAAATTTAGTATTAAAAATATTTTGGAAGGCTATCATTGGAATCCATCAGTATCCCTTTGATTAGAGGCAGGTCCAATTCCAGAGAAGAATAAATTTGGTTAAGAAAGATCATGATTTAGTTTCAGTGATGTTGTTAGACATTTACTCAAGTTGGAAGAAGACTTAAGAGGTGAAATTACAAAATACTGCTCTATCTTTTACAGGCTTGCATTCTTTGGTTTTTACCAAAGCTAAAGAAATGGTCATGTAGCAGATAATATATATTGATTTGTAGAGAGATAATGCTGAAATCTTCCCTTAGGGGAACCTTAGGTAAACTTTTTGAGGCGGCTAAATAATCTTGCTTCTCTAAAATAACATACACCCTTTATCATAGCATGCCGTAATATACTATCTTCAACTTTACAGGACTGAAAATCCTAATTTTTGTCTGTTAAACAATAGGACATGGGTTGTTATGCTGCTGATTTTATTGTGAATGCACTATGTGTATTTAACTCACTTCAAATAAATTAACTAGTAGATGAGACAAATTCTGTATTTCCTTTCTTTTCAACCAGTTTGAAGTTGCAAATTCTGTTTCAAAGACTATATTATTAGGGAGCAAACAAGACAGTTATTGTCTAACCTGACTAAAAATAATAAAGTAACTTGATAATTATTATCTAAAACATTACAACATTGTTTTGTAACTGGGAGTGTTTTTTATTTTTATACCTTTGCATATACCTTAAAATGTAGTTATTAAGTTATAAGTATTCAGACTTTTAGCAATTTACTATTGGTATTTTATTGCTTCACTATTTTCTTGTTTCTTCCTATGTTAATTAAATATTTTGATAGATTTCCATTTGTACTCTGTAAATTCTACTGTATAACTCTATAGTTTTCTAGTTAGTGACCATGATGAAGATATTCTGTTCAGTTTAACATTAAAATTGAATGCTATTGTTCTTTGATAGAAATTCAGAATATAAATCTAATATCTATTTAATTTCTTTAGTATCCTTTTTCTCCTCCTATCCTCTTCCTAATATCTGATAAATATTTATAGTTGTTCAGAATCTTAACATTATATGAATAATTAGAAATGTATGACTCCTTGGGTCATTATTTTCAGAGATATTTCCTTACCAAATTCTTCAATCCCTTTAACAACAGCAGATATACTAATATAATTGAAAAGTTCTTAAAAAGTGAGGCAGATTAGAGAGGTATCTGCCTTGAAAATAGCCCATATAGAATTGTACAGCACTGTCAAACATCATGAATTGATCACAGAAAATGTTTTATGCCATTTTATATGATGTCATAAAATGGCTTAATAAAATTTGCCAAATTTCAGTTCTGTGGGAGTTATTTTGTAATTTAGCTCATCTGAGGTATCTTGGTTCAAATTTTTTTGCTCTATGATGCACCATTTTCCCCAGTTTAAGGTTACTCTTTGGGCCGAACAAATTGCACAAGATTGTTATTGTGGGAGTAAAACTTTTTTTTTAACATAGGCGGCCTTGAATTCCTAGGAGGAGGAAGAATTATCAATCTAATAAACTAGTGAACAACTTTTCTTGGCACCAAATAATGCCAACTGGAAGATGTTCCTTTTATTGTACTGAATAATACTATAGCGGAACACAAATTGTCTATAGGAATATAAGGGCCTCTTCCTGCAGAAACTGATATATAGTTTCTGTAGGAAGGAGACTGTGTAGATGCTCTGTAAGGTCAAAATGTACACAGTTCTGGGGGGAGGAATGTAAGTGTAAAACTGTCATCAATATGTGGGCAGAGATTTTGTAAAGTTCATGCTGTTCAAATTGCAAAGAATAATTCATTATTTCTTTACATTATTGCCATCATATGGTTTTCTCAAAAAGAATCCTGGAGTTACTGGGGGGGGGGGGAAATCTGCCTTCAAGATGATTAAGATGAGATTAACTTGACATATTATTATTTTTCTTTCGTTACAGGTACTTCTTGATCTTGCCAGTTTAATATTTGAGGAACAGCAATCATTAGAAGTCATTTTGAAGAAGATAGCTGCCACTATAATTTCCTTCATGCAAGTGCAAAAGTGCACCATTTTCATAGTGGATGAAGACTGTTCAGTAAGTACGGACCCTGACTGTATTCTCAACTGGCTAATTGTCAATTGTGTCAATGGCAAAGTGTGTATCTGCACAATTACAGATACTGGTAGTGCTTCAACCAGTTAGACTGGTCAACAGTTATTGATGCCTTGTTAAATCCTAAGATGACTACTATTTGGCAACAAACACCCTTAGATACGGTAGTATTCAGAAGCCTCGTATGAAATTAAACTGCCAGCCACAATATAATATTAAAAACATATGATGACCATGTTGAAAGGCCAGCACTAATTGCAAATTGGTTATGGGTACAATTTAAGGTTTTGCACTGACCTTTCACATCCTAATAGACTTGGGCTTGACTTAGAGACTGCTAATGTTAACATGATTCTACTCAACTAAGATCAACCAGAGAAGCCCTATTGAAGACACTGGCATTTCCCAGTGTTGTTACTCTGATTCATTAGAAAGAACTATCTGTTGGGTGGAAGCTACAGAAAGTAGACTTCTGAGAATTGCAGTTTTTTTAAAAATTAGTAGTGATGTGAAATAGCCTATTTAAAAAAAAAGGTAGTATATGAATCATCATCATATTGAACATACAAGGTGAAGCTCATTATGTAGTAAATTAAATTGAGCCTAATATACTGTATAAGTTAGAAAAATTGGTATCAGCATTGCAATATGTCAGTTTTGTTTATCCTGGGTCTTAAAATGCTTTATGAAATACAGTAAACCATTGATAGTTTTTTTGAAGTCATTCTTCACGAGACAAAACAGTAAATGAATTATGCTTTTTACAATATAAACAATTTTACTAAACATTTTAAATAAGCCCAAACTCTGTTCTCATATTTAGGATTCATTTTCCAGTGTCTTTCACATGGAATATGAAGAAACAGAAGATTCCACTGAGACCCACAAAAGGTAAAAGAACGAGATTCAAGAGAGTTTCATGGCTTTATGCAAATACTTTTCCTTAATAGTTGAAGCCATCAGAGTTTAGCACTGAGAAACATGACCAACATGACCCCATTTAAAAGGCTGGATAGCTCGTACATTGTATTCGTTTCGGTGAGATTAGCAAAGGGAGCTCATTTTGATCAGCCTTAACAGATGGAACAGTTGGAGATGTGGCATATACATCTTTTTCTTCTTTTTTGGAACAATGTATCACTTTACACCAACAATTTGTGGGTGGCTCCAACCTATAACTCAGGGGTAAAATCTAGCAGGTTCTGACAGGTTCTGGAGAACCGGTAGCAGAAACTTTTAGTAGTTCAGAGAATCAGTAGTGGAAATTTTGAGTAGTTCGGAGAACCGGCAAATACCACCTCTGGCTGACCCCAGAGTAGGGAGGAAATGGGGATTTTGCAGTATCCTTCCCCTGACACACCCACCAAGCCACGCCTACCAAGCCACACCATGCCCACCAAGCCACACCCACAGAACCGGTAGTAAAAAAAAAATGGATTTCACCACTGCTATAACTACTTTTTATGTGCACTGACTAACTCCTCCAGCATAAAATCTGCACTTGGAAATGTGGAAAGGGAAGTAAGAGATACAGAGAAGCCTGGCGTTAATTCTGCAGAGGGCATTCTTTTGCCAGTAAGCCTTCTGTTATTGGAGTGCTCTGTAAGATCCTGAAGCTTAGCTTAGAAGGCAACTTCCCAGTGCTTTTTTTTTCTTTGTTCCTTCATGCTGGAGCTCAGTGGCTGCCATCTAGTGGCATTATAGATACCCTGGCATCTACTGTATGGGTCTTGTGTTGCTCACTCCCTTGCCAGCGCTTCTTGTATCTGATCTTCAGTTATTCATCAATTTATTAAATTCATTGCTGCTAGTGTTTCTAAAACTATCATAAACAGATACAAATATATTAAAGAAATGACTTGCTTTTTCTCCAGGAATTCAAGGTCATGTACGTGCTACTCCTTCCTCAAAGCTTCAGTCTGGGGGGAGAGGTTGAGTAGAGAAATAATGAGTGGTCCAAAGTCACCCAGGTAGCTTGTACCTGGGTTTCCCCAGTCTTAGCCTACCATGCTAACCACCCAAATCACATAGACTCATTAAAAGGGGCTTGTCCCTCTGTCTCTTCTGTAGATCAGATCTGTACATCCAAGAAATCCATTCAGCTTCTCCATTTTTATTACTTAACTCATCAGCATCCTTAACCAATTATTTAAATTGGTTTAGTTCTAGTTTTGTTAGTTGAATAAGTTACTACTTAATGCAATTTTATTTGTTGTGTTCCATCAGAATGAAAGGAGATATCAATTAAATGCATTTAATACTGAAATGTCAACCAGCCTTGTTGAATCGCTTGCACATTTACAATCTGAGTAAACTATGAATTCTTACTTCAAGGAGGACTGAAATTTAATTTTTCTAAAACAAAACAAAACTGCACAGACCAATATTTTGTCTAATATAATAGCTCATATGCCTTATAAAAAGTCCTTTTTGTAACAAACAAAGGATAGAACGATTCAAACAGGAAACAGTTAATAATAGCAGATTCATGAAACATTAGTCATGGCAGAGAGATGCTTTGAAACTGTTTATTTTTATTTTCCATAACAGTCAAAAGAGCTTTAGAATCTTGAGTCTTCAAAACGCTCTTGTGAACTTCCCAGTGAACAGTAATATGGATGAATGAAAGTTAAATGGAAGATCATCGGGCCAGTGCAAATGTATAGATAAAAGTATACCGTACAGGTAGACTTTGACTAATAGCTACTTGTTTAGTGACCATTCAAAGTTACAACAGCACTGAGAAAAGCGACTTGTTACCAGTTTTCAGACTGACAATCATTGCAGAAATCCTCATGGGTCACATAATCAAAATTGGGCACTTGTCAACTGGCATGTATTCATGACCTTTGCACTGTTCCAGGGTAATGTGATCATCATTTGTAACCTTCCCATCTGGCTTCCAACAAACAGTGATCAATGGGGTTAGGGTTAGCTACGGAAGTTTTGAGCTCAATTGTGATTGTAAGTATTACCAAAACAACAATGAAACTGCTAACATGTAGAGTTAAAATGAATTTGGTATTTTCTTTAGAAGAAAATATTTGTATCAACCAACAAGACTATTAAGAAGAATACCAAGTTAGTTATTCAGAAATCGTGTTTAAGTATTTTGATGAGGGCATTGCAAAAACTATTTTGTTCTTAAAATCTTGGAGAAGACATAATTAAGGAATTAGATATCTAAGCTCTGTACTTGCTTTCAGCTATTCCAATAATGCTTCTAAACACTGATTCGGTATATTAATAATCCTGACTCTTGGATGACCTTTTTAAATTGTAAAATGTTGTTTTTAACATATTTATGGTTAGGGACTTCAAAATATAGATATAGCATAAGTCTTTCTAATCTAAAGACAGATTAGAGAGGCAGGTGTAAATACATCTTCCCACAGGATTCAGAAGAATTTCTTCAAAATAAAGATTATGTTGAAGGTTATCATGTCTACTTCCCAAAGACATTTAACAGCTTGTCCTTGCCTTACAACAGTTCATTTAGTGACCGTTCAAAGTTACATTATCACCAAAAAAAGTGATTTATGAACGTTTTTCACATTTATGACCGTTGTAACACCCCATGGTCACATTTTTTACATTTGGATGTTTGACAACTGACTCACATTTATGATGGTTGCAGTGTCCCAGAGTCCTGTGATTGTCTTTTGTGACCTTCTAACAAGCAAAGTCAATGAGGAAACCAGATTCACTTAACAATCGGGTTACTAATTTAACAGTGTTCTGGTTCACTTAACAAATGTGGCAACAAAAGTCTTAAAATGGGGCAAACCTCACTTAACAAATATCTCACTTAACAACATAAAGTTTGGGCTCAATTGTGGACATACGTTGAGGACTACCTGTACTTAAGATACTGAATGGAAAATTACTGGATTGAGCATCATATCCACTAGAATACCAGACTTCAAGCATGGTAGCTTTTATCCAAAGCTTTCAAAAGAAATCTAGCACAGTTTGGAACATTGGCAATTGATACAACATGTACTTAGTTGACCATTAAAATTTGCTTCCTAACATGGGTAATTAATGTAATGAACTGAGTCCATTTCTTTTTATATCTCGACAGAGACAATGATACAAACCAAATTAATTATATGTATGCCCAGTATGTCAAGAATACTATGGAGCCTCTTAATATTCCACATGTGCGCCAAGACAAAAGATTTCCTTGGACAGTAAGTAACATGAGCCAACATACAAAAATTGAATGGGCAAATGGTTTTTACTACTTTGTCATTCTATTGTTTGTAGTCAGACTGCATGATCTTATTACTGCAACTAACTAGGGATTTCACTGTTTATTCAGCTTTACAGAAGTGGCATTTACTGCCTGTTGTCTTCTCAATTCTGTATACATTTGTTCTTAAGGATTAGTTTTCTGCAACCAGAATTAGCTCCTCTGTCTCCTTAGTAATTGTCAGGCCTTGTTGTTATCTACCTTGCTGGCTAAATTTGGTTTTGGTTTTTTTGCATACTGGCCATGTAATACTTTGCCTTACTGTGTCTACTGCTTAAGCTGTATATCTAATTACTGGAATTGCCTCAGTATTAAATGCCTTGATGGTATTTCCTCCACTGAGTTTGGACTTTAAGATCTTCTTTACTATCATAATGTATTCACTTCTAATCTTCTTGACTTCAGTGTGCTTGATGTTGCTTGAAGGATGTCCATGCATTTGTAGTGAACTTCTTCATACAGACTCTTATGTTATTTCCATAGGGCATTTTGATTCCTTCAGTGTTCATTATTTTCTCTTTTAACGGTAAAGGTGGCACATTTCTCCTGTCCCAACTCCATTGCAATATCTTGGCTATATTGTATGCAAGAACAGTATTGAGCAACAATTCTACTTCAGATTATCTTTTTCCATATATACATATCTATGGACATTCCCAGTCATCCTTTTTCCATATAGCTTCAGAGCATGTAAAGGAGATAGGATAGCTTGACAGCTATTTTTGATGTTTGATAGCTATTGATCTAACTTGTTCATTATTGTTGACAGAGGAATCATGCAATGACACACTGGTGGTGATAGTGAGTCTCCTTGAAAGAGTCATCTTTTGATATTTACTTTTCCCAGTGTATTACCATTGACCAGTACTGTGATGTTGATCCTTGGACAAAGCTTTGTTTCTACTGAATGCTATTATTTGCAGGCACTTATCCAATCATGTGGCAGGAAGTTTAATTGGGCTTCGGTTTTCATGTCCAAGGAAGTCCTAGAACTCACAGTTTCCTGATTTCTAGGTCAGTTCTATAAGCTACACTAAACTCTCTTATGTAGTTAATAAAGTAATATGTTTTGTTTTTTCCTTAACAGAATGAATGTTCTGACTGTACAAATCAGCACATTGAAAGCTTGCTCTGCACACCTATAAAAAATGGAAAGAAGAATAAAGTGATAGGTATAACATTTTGAAGTTTTCAATTATGCTTCAGTTTATGCACTTAGGTGGGATTTTATTCCCACTGGAAATTGAAAGAAAATCAATGTGTGAAGTTTCTAAGGCCATTCTTCACTAACAACCTATCTTTGTACATAGCCACATGCAATGAAAGCAAATGAATTTAGCGTTAAGGTGTCATAAGGATAAATTTTGTACGCTGACCTAAAATATATATTTTTGGAAAATAAGTGGATAAATATAAATGTACCCTTCCAAATGAGATACTTTGGATTAGGGAATTTGGGGCTTACAGAAGAATGTCCTGGTTTGTGTAGAATTATGAAACAAACAATACTAGTTTTCCTATCGGAAAAAAAGACTTCATTTTCTACAAAGTGGAGCACCTAAGGTTAACTGATGATGTTGGCTCAGTACAATTCCCCCTGAGCAGTGGTTTCTGAAATATAGAATGGTGTGGGCTGTGGCTTGGAACACTATCCTGTATGCCAGGGGTGTCAAACTCGATTTCATTGAGGGCCACATCACGGTTGTGTTTGACCTCGGGGGGCCAGGGTGGGCATGGCTAGGCGTGGCCACCTCAAATCACTCGTGTCAGAGATGCCTATGGCGGCCTGATTGCTTTTCCATCAAAAACGGGCTCCGAAGCTCCATTTTTGGTTGCGACAGCCTCCTGAAACCCTCTGCCAGCGAAAATGGAGCCCGGGAGCCCATTTTCACTGGCAGAGGCACCGTGGGCTGATCCTTCGCTGTTTTCAAGGCAGCCCTGCAGGCTAGATCTAAGCACCCCACAGGCCAGATCCGGCCCCCGAGCCTTGGCTTTGACATCCCTGCTCTATACCAACAATAAGGTTGGACCCACAGAATCCTGAACAGATGGAAGATAGCCACTAACACTATTCTAGAACGTAAAAGGTCATGGACTACTATCATATATATAAGATCAGTCTACTATTAATAAACTTTTTTTTTTTTGGCACGAAAACAACATGCTTGGACTTTTGTTTCACTTGTCCCATATTATTTGCTGACAAAAAGTGCAAAACAGTTCTTCTTTAAGAAATTTTCTTAAAGATTATGAAAATGAAAGGCATCCTTGCATCAAATAGACTTCCTTTATTGTTGTAAATCAGTTATTGTAGCGAAACACTGTCATTCTTTAAAAGAAAAATTTGTGTTGTTCTGCTGTCTTACAGATATTAAGCTACAGACTTACAGTGGCAAGCTTTACCCAGCTGTTTCTGAGAAACACTCAAGCAATGCTAGATAGCTGGTCTTTTTTGCCCCTCAGGGCTTTAGTTAGGCACTTAAGGTTTAGATGCTTTGGGTCAGGGTGAGCAAAGTTCCCCTTTTGTAGAATATGACACATTTTACTTCTGAATGCAATTTAATTGTTTTGTTTTAGTGGCATGAATGGTTTTTCTTCTGTATTTTTGTATAATGATTTTGTGTATTCCCCAGAGTCATATTGTTTGAGTTAGATGGTCATATAAATATTCTAAATAAATAAGTAAATACGTTTTGAAAATGTAAAAATTAGCCTGCATATAAGATTAGCATGAATAAAATGAAATTAGCATAAACGGTCACTTGGTGATCCGATCTTATTCTCAGCATTTTTGAGCTATACGAGGTGTCACAGTTCAAATCTCACCAGGCTCAAGGATGACTCAGCTTTCCATCCTTCCGAGGTCGGCACAATGAGGACCCAGATTGTTGGGGGCAACATGGTGACTCTGTAAACTGCTTAGAGAGGGTTGTAAAAGCACTATGAAGTGGTATGTAAGTCTAAGTGCCATTCCTATTGCTATACCAAATGCCAGTGAAGTAATTTAAGTGTTGGACTAGGATTGAGTCTATCCAGATTCAAGTCCAGTGTCATTTATCAAAAATCACTGGATGACTTTGGATCAGTTATTCTTCTACACTCTGACTGATATCATACGTTTGTTGTGGGATAAAGGGAAGGAAGATCTCATATAAGCACCTTGAAGTTATTGAAGGAAAATAATAGTATTAAATAACCAGAAAGCACTTGATATTTTAATTTTTAATTATTAAAACTTCTAATTTCAATAGCAGTTTTTTTCACTATTTGTATTTTGCCATTTGGTTTGCTTCTATGGGATGTTTATAACTGACTTTCATGAGTGTGTACCTATACTTTCATTAGTAGTGTCTTTTGGATTATCAGTGACTCACTGATGATATGGACAATTTCAGCCACTTTCTTAACAAAATACTTTTAAGCAGGACTTAAATTGAAAGGTAGTCAGTGATCTGTGATGAGTTCATGTATTCTTAGTTAAACTACAATTCTTAGTTAAACTACAATTCTATAGATTCTATAGATCTGTTGTAATTCCAGATAATAGAGTTTCCAGTATAGATTCCTAAGTGAAGAGAAGTGCTATATTAAGCACTCACCCTCAATGATGCCAAGAAACCTACTTGAATGTAGCAGATAATTGGTCAGTTAACAAACTACTGATATTTTTTCTGTAGTTAAAATGCAGATTAATATGCAGCTAATTTGCAATTTTCAAATAAGAATGCACAAGCCCTGGTTGTGCTAACCTCATATTCATTCCATCATTTTGGCACGCTTATAAACATTTAATGAGTTTGTAAAGGACAAATTGTCTTTAGGGATTTCATCAAACTAAAGGTCTATTAATAGCAAAAGCCATGAAGAAAATTAAGACTTGGGAGGGTAAATATTATAATGTTCAGTTTGAAGTTTTGTTTACAGCAAACCCCCATGCCTATATAAGGAGAAGGAAGCACCATTGACTCAAATGAAGCTAGCTAATTTTTTTTAAAGTATGTAAACCCATGAAGTTTGTAAATACATGAAGATTCAAAACTAAACTTCTTCTTCCACATAGCCTGAATTAATTTTCTTTAAAATGTTGTGGCTGACTAGCACAATATGTAATTTTTGTTTCAAACTTTGTTTGAAAAGTTTAGATGATAGATTTCTAATTATTTTTTCTGAAGAAAAAAATACAATTTTAATATAAATATGTGACTGTTACTGTTTTAATCATTCAGTTGTGTCTGGCTCTTGATGACTTTATAGGCCTGTGATGGCGAACCTATGGTACACGTGCCACAGGTGGCAGACGGAGCCATATCTGAGGGCACATGAGGTGTTGCCTATGTCAGCTCAAGCTTGCATGCGCTCACTGGCCAACTGATTTTTGCTCTTCCATAGGGTGAGGGGAGGCCATTTTTGCCTTTCCCTGGCTTCAGGAAAGCTTTCTGAAGCCTGGGGAGGGTGAAAAACAGCCCAACGGGCCAACAAAATGTCCCCATGTATGCGTAACCATCTCATGTAACCAAGCTTATATATCTTATGTATTTACAATCATATTTATACTTTTTCTGTAATCATATATATGCTTGACAAATAAATAAATAAATAAAAAAAAAACAGATTGAGGCCTGCATTTATGCATGCGTGGGGGGGGATGCGGGGGTGG
>JANHFT010010510.1:65802-76683 GCA_032467955.1 Pseudoxenodon macrops | reverse complement strand
GTGTATAAGACGCACCCAAGTTTTCACCCTTTTTTGGGGGGTAAAAAGGTGCGTCTTATACTCAGAAAAATACGGTACTTGCCTCAAAATTATTTTCTTAGAAATAAATTTTTATAAAAAAGCGAAAGCAAAGTAGAAAGCTAGAAGCAGAAAGAATTATACTAAAGCTTTATAACAAAGACATCTGGAATGGATTTTTATTTGAAATATCTATGTATTTGCAGATGTAAGGTTTCCCTTTCCCCCCAATCCCATTTCTAAGAAAATAGTGTATATAAGAATGAGTTTGCCATTGTCTTTTCTGTCTTAACTCCCTCCTGATGGATCGGGATATCTCCCAGAATTTCATCAATAGGATTTCATGAGAGTTCTTGTCTTAATGCATTCAGAGAGCATTGTAGACAGATTTATTGGATCATATCTCAATGTACTTCTAGCCAAGGAGTCAATAAACTACAGAAATCTGTCAGAAATCCCTGATAAGATTGCAAGAAAAACTGATGGATAAGAACTCTGAATATCTGTATACCATAGAGCTTTTCTAATAACAACAACATGGTTATAGATATGAAGCTATTCTAGAGTATTATTTATGCAGACTTATCCTATGTATTCCCCTTTCTGTTCATACATATGGGGATTTTATCAGCCTTCTTAGGCAATTTAGAATACAGGATGATTTTTTTCTTCTCAGCCAGGTCAAATGAGGTAAAATTAATATCCTAGCCAATATCTTATTACTTGTCCAGCTTTTTATACTTGGATACTTCTCATTTGTGCAACACACAATCACCCTTCCCTTCTCTCACTGAGTGATGTTCAAAGTTAATTGGAGGCTGAATCTTGAGGAATTCTGTATTCTAAAAAGCATATTTTAGACTTCATTTTCCTAGTCATCTGTTTAGTTGCAGACTTGCCATTTTACATTTGTGTGTATCTCAGGATGAATAAAACTTTGTTTTTTTCAGCCATATTCCATAATTGTTATAAATGGGATTGGGGGGGATGTTATTTCCTATATTCGTAGCTTTGTAAAGCTATTGTGCATCTGTAGTTAATTCTTTCTGGTAATTCTATGTCGCTTGATCTTTTTCCCCCCCAGAAGTGAGCACCCTCTTGCACAGCTTTATTGCCATTCAATAATGGAACATCATCATTTTGATCAGTGCCTGATGATCCTAAACACACCGGTAAATGATAGTTGTGTTTACAAGAAAAGCATGTCCAATTTAATCTTTGAACAATTTCCAGTAGTATTTTTCAATCCTATTCTGAGCTGTGCTACTGAGCTTTTCCAATGCTGCCTGATAAGCTTGTTAATATTTTGATAATACAAACTAACTTGACCCTAATGAAAAAAGAAAAAAAATGCTTAAGAATTCTGCTTAACCTTTCTAAGGAACCTTAAGCACTCTTGGTATTAGCAACATTTCCAACCTTGTGGAAGCAGTGAGCTAAAGGCAAAACTTGTACATCGTTTTTAAATTCTCTCTAGTGAACTTTGATAATGACCAAACAAAAAGTTACAAAATATTTTCAGCTCAGTATGAAACTCGTATTCCTTCTGTTACTTTTGTTTCCATGTTTTTGTCAGTTGGAAATTCTCTTAATTTCACTTACATTACAAGCTTAAAGACAGATATCTGGAACAAGATATACATAAGATACAAGGTTACACACACATTGCAAAATGTCAGTGAAATTATATCAGCAGAACATATTTAAATAATGCATCTTAGTTGGTGAAGCTGTGCCAGGTCCTGCATGAATTTAGAACAGCATAAGGATTTGGTAGAGCACAAAGAGACAAATAATGTCAGGCAAATTCTCTTCCTTGTAATTGAACTGTACATTTACTCTGCTTACTTCTGTACATGAATTAGATGCGGCAATAAAATACGAATATTTAATAGCAGGTGTAGGTGTACATAAAGTTCTGTTTTATCTGCACCACTTCTATTTTTGGCAGAAGAAAATGGTAGCTGGAATAATTACATCTATTTTTTTCCCTCGGAAAATTTACAACAATTTATGTACGTGTGTGTTATTGTTATATGTTGCATGTGGCAGTGGCAGCAGTGCACAAAAATATAGATACATAAAAATAGCTTTTTTTTGGGATTGGTAAGAAAAGCTCAGTAGTAGCTGCTTACATTTTCCCAACTGACTAGTTAAAAATTTTTTTAAATATTTTCTTAGGATCCTTACCTAGTTATGTTTTCTTCTGCCTGAGTTTTAATAACTGGGTTTTTAAAATTTCAATATTTTTGCGTTCAGTGTAGAAGAAAATAATGTAGTATGTAGAATTTAACAAGAGCCGGTTAAAGTTACTGTATCATTATAATCAATGCATTCTTGTCACAAATGTTCCATTGTTTTCTTTTGCACCAATCAGGGCAATCAGATTCTCAGTGCTCTTTCTGTTGAAGAATACAAGGCAGCATTGAAAATCATCAAGCAAGCTATTCTTGCCACAGATTTAGCACTATACATAAAGTAAGTTGCAGTTATAGTATTATAATTAGACTTTCTGGTTGGATATGTGGATTTTCTCCTCTTTTTAAAAAAATAAATAGAATTTTACTAATTTTCCTTATCAGGCATTTAATATTTATTTAAATTTTGTATGCTTTTCAGAAGAAGAGGAGAGTTTTTTGACCTTCTGCGGAATAATCAGTTTAACCTACAAGACGTTTATCAAAAGGAATTATTTTTGTAAGTTTTTTAAGGACATTATTGTCGTCTACTCTGGTTTTTTCCCCTTTAGTTTGCAATGATTGGTTTGCTTTCCTTGGGCTGGGCAGAATAAAAATTACATGAATATGGGTGATTCACTTGCTTCTAATTATTTGTTAAGGTCTCATATTATTTGCTAAACAAGATTATTTCCCAACATGATTTGACAAAATACCATATTGTTCTTTGGATGAAAGTCTATTGTTTAAAAGCACTGATCTGTTAAAATTGGTTTTCTTAGCTTTCAGAAAAAACATTTGGTTTTCTTTGCATCAGAGTAGTAAGTTTACATTTACAACAGGAAGTCAGTCCTTCAGCAAGAATCAGAGATTCATTATGGATATAGGAAACCTTTGCTTTATCGTACACTATATATAAAAAACTGGGGATGCTCTTATACATATGGCCTGATGAGAGCTTTGACCTTTTCATTTATTACTGACCGATCAACATACCATGAGCTTTTGCAACGTATTATCTTGCTTGTTAATACCGGTGATAAATGAATGACTGAGCTGTCACAAATAGCCAGGACGGATAAAGATCTGGCCACAAGCTGAGTCTGTAAACTGTATAGATCTGGTTTCAGAACGCTGAACCTTAGAGTTTCCTCAAGTTTTTATTTTTTAATGGGACAAAGTTTTATAGCAGTTATTATTAAACGTATAAGTCATCAAAAGGGAAAGAGTTTTGCCTTTCATGAATTATATGAGGCAGACAAGCAAAGAAAAGTATGGTCTACAGTGACATTTATTTATGTAAATCAGTGACTGTAATGGCCTGGGCTAGATTTAGAACATTCATGAATGCTTTAAGCATGGACTATGTTATGGAGAAGTTTCCAGCTAAGAACAAGTCCCCTACGGATCCAGTCACCTCTCGCTGCATGCTGGCTGTGGAAATCTGGGATTTGAAGCCTAAGGTGGAGAAACACTCACTATACTTTTCTAATATGAATTAGGAATGGCCACTTAACACAGCAATCGATGGCTGGCTGGTAGAGACAGAGAGAAAACAAATGGTAGGAAAAATGAAATAAGACTTTGAAAAGGAGCTATGCCCTCCTTTTAACATTATAAGTTCCACAATAATAAATATCATTTGTAATCCTTCAAATCATAACAAATTTGTATGTTTCCAAAGTTTTGTCTTTTCAATGAAATTTGGGTTATCGCAGATATCCTTATTTTCCTACAAAAGTGGAATGCTTTTCAAAATATATACTGCAAAAGCATGGCTTTGTGGTTTTTATAGGGCAATGCTGATGACTGCATGTGACTTATCAGCAATAACAAAACCGTGGCCAGTTCAGCAGCGGGTAAGTATCTACCAAAAGCCTGATCAGATTCCTTATTTTCCTGAACATACTGTTCCTGCTATTCCTCCCATCTGAACCCACTGTGCATTTGGCACAGATATTAATTGCTGCCTAGCAGATTATTGACATTGCAATGAAATGTGACACATTAAAATCAGGGTAAAAATTCTTAGAAAGGCAGCATTAAAAGTATTGCCTAATTTCTCTCTTTCTCTTTCTTTCTATCCTTCCCACCCCCTCTCCTTTTATTTATAATTGCCCATTTGTTTTAGGGTTTAAGGTGAGTTAGTAAGTTTCCCCCCTAATTTTAAACCAGAAAACTCTAGTGTGCCATTGGAGTTCAGAGAAAGTGGCTAGTAAAAGTCAGGGAGCTCCATCATCATATGGAGACATGAACTTAGTTATCACACCAATATCTTAACTACTATGCTATACTAGATACAAAGATCATCATCTATTGCTTACATTTAGTGAAAAAGATAGCATATATTTTCCTTCATGCAGATTGCTGAACTTGTAGCTGCAGAATTCTTTGACCAAGGAGATAAAGAAAGAAAAGAACTTAACATTGAACCCACAGTAAGTAGAAGCACAACATTTTAAGATTGTTTTGTTCTAGAAATTAATTTTATACAGCATTTTTATTATTTCATGCAGAATCAAATATTTCTATTAAATGTAGTTAGAATTCTTTACCCTTTATCAATAAAGGG
Organism: Pseudoxenodon macrops; assembly: GCA_032467955.1. NCBI lineage: Eukaryota > Metazoa > Chordata > Lepidosauria > Squamata > Pseudoxenodontidae > Pseudoxenodon > Pseudoxenodon macrops. The sequence goes on along the minus strand of JANHFT010010510.1, from coordinate 71,916 downwards.
CAATATTTGTAGCTCAGGTTTGAAATGAAGTGTTGAACTGATGAATTGAATTGAAAAGAGCATTGATGATGTTATCATTGGTAATTAAACATCTGCAAGAAAACAAACAAGCTCAGGGAGAATTAAGGACCCCTTTTTTTTTTCTTTATTGCAACATGATCAGCTTATTACTGAAACATGAAATGTCTAAAAGTTTCCAAAGAACCTAACAACAACAAAACTCCAAGCTTTCAACTTTTTGTGTGTATGTGTTAATGTCCTCCAAACAGTGATCACCATCATGTTTCAAACTAGCATTTATGCGGTCAATTATGTTCATTTCAGATATACATACATTTCATTTGATTTCTCAGTGGTTGATTATTTAGCACTGAGAGCCTGTAATTAAATATACAATATGTTCCATCTCCCTTTAAAAAATTGCAGTGAAAAGAAAACCTGAATCTGTGATATTGAATTTGTGCTGTATTTTCTATAGGATGTAACTAGCCATTTCATACTGCAATTGTAAAATTAGGATAACATGTATGTAGAATAAACCTGAAAATAAGAGTTATGATTTAGCCAGCATTTCCAAGATTTATGCTTTCCAAAGAATATGCTCTATGTGTACTTTATCTGACGTTAAAGGAAGTCACCAGAATTACTGAGTTATTACAATGAGAATACTCCGAGACAGAACGTTGATATGAAATGTATTTTCTATAAAAGGGATTTTTTTATTCGGATTTTGATCTGAATATATGCTCCACAACTTGAAAATACACGTGTGTCTGTTTTTTATTATAAACCAGTCAGCATTAACTTTAAGCCATATGAAAAATAATCTGTTGAGACTAAAGGCATGATGAAGTCACATTTAAGTGCATATTTCCATTTACATTGATTTTTTTTCATGGGATTTTGACCTGGTTCATTTAGAGTCTCCATTAACAATATTATGGTAACATTAATGGATTGTGCCTCCTCAGTACAACTCCTACTTCGCAATTAAAGAAATTAGGGGTCAACAAAACTGGCTTATCAATGACTATATAGGTTACTGAGACTGAACTGCGATTTGAATGCAGACCAACCTCTCCTGACTGAAAAGGACAAGGTGATGGATACGGTCATATTTGAATGCTCTAGAACTAATATTGCTCCAATATTTGTATTTCTTCCCCCCCCCCCCAGGATTTAATGAACAGAGAAAAGAAAAACAAAATTCCAGATATGCAAGTTGGATTCATTGACGCTATCTGCTTACAGCTTTATGAGGTATTCTGTATGAAACTGTCAAAGGGCATAATCATTTGTATCAGGGTTATCTGCAAGTACTGAATTAAAAACTTCATTTTCTGTTCAAAAAGATTTAGGTGTAAGCAGATGACAGTAATTACCTGTTGAACCTTAAAAGCATATTTCAAAGAAGTTCAGTTTATTTCAAAGTGTACAGCCAGACAACACTGGTTTCAGGGCCTAATTTATTCCTTACAAGCACTGAAAGACAGAGGCTCTCTCGTAAGACTCGATTCTCTTTCCATTAATTTAATTCATGTTTCTGTTTCTGCAGGCATTAACCTACATATCGGAAGCCTGTTACCCTTTGCTTGAGGGCTGCAGGAAGAACCGGCAGAAATGGCAAGCTTTAGCTGAAGAGCAGGAAAATAACTTGATCATTGGAGAAAGCAATCAGCCCAAACGGAACTGAAATAGACATTCATTAGGACATATTGGTTTACAAAGAAGATATTTATATATAATAATTTGGAGATACTTAATGATTTACTAGGCACTGTGTGGAATAGGTGCATAATTTGCCACTGCTGTATTTTAAATAACAAGAAACGTATATTTTTGCACAGCACTCAAGAACACAATATGAATTATTTTTATGTAGTCTGATGTATCATAATTGTATATTTCCAATCGATCTGCAACTAGCAGATCTAATTAGCCCTGCTCAGTTAGATAGTGGTATGGAAGTGGACAGTTTTTAGAACTGCTTCAGAAAATCCTTGGTACTGAGTTGTATATAGTTATTTACTTTTGGTCAATGGCCAGTACTTTAAAAATTACTGTATGTGGCACTTTCTGGTTTATTTTTTTTACAGTGCTTCTTCTTAAATGTAAATAATGAAAAAGTAGTATTGCGTTTGAAAGTTAGAAGTTACCAGAGAAGCAAGCTGGGTAGCATGTGCTTGGCGTGGGGAAGAACAGAGCACTGAATTAATATTGCTTGTTCTAAGAAATCTGTTTTTTTCAGGGTGAGGCATGTTGAGCTCAAAGGCTAAAGTACAAGTCTCAAGGGAATATGCTGCATCTGTGACTTTTCCTATCATGGGAATGCTTGAGGTTTACTCATTATGTTGCAGCAGCTGAGGAAAATCTGCAAATGAAATTGACCAGAGTTCCTTAATAATAATGAAATGTTTAAGAAATACATAATTAAAATTGAACTACTTAAAACTACAAGAAAGAGTACTTAAGTTGTGGAAAAGCTGGAAACAGGGTATGTAGACAGAAAGAAAGAAAAAAAGATGAAAATGATCTTCAGTTCATTGGAATCAAAATACAGTCCTGCTTAAAGAACACTAGATAGAGAAACCCATGAAATCAATGGAGTACAATCTGAAAAGGCCAAGTTTAATTTTAAAATGGAATAATTGCTCTGGGTATCATAAAACAATATCAAAAACATCAGAGAGAAGTCATAGCCAGTGCTACTTAAAAATAACTGTTCATATTTTTTGAGGGGTGGCTTTTCAAATGAAGAATGCTCTAGAATTTCATAAGACAGAATTTAATGAAACACATTCACAGAGTTTGTAAACAGTATGGAACTGCTAGAAGCGTTCAAGGAACTCTGTCAAAAGTAGCTTTAAAGAAAGTTAAAGAATACAACTAGATCAGGGGTGTCAAACTCAAGGCCCGCAGGCCAAATCTGGCCCCCAGGGCTGCCCTGGAAGGACTGGCTTCTGGTGCCTCTGCCAGCAAAAACAGAGCTTGGGAGGGCTGCATGCTGCAGAGGATTGCAGGAGGCCATCACAGCGGAAAACAGAGCTCCTCTGTTTTCGCTGGCAGTGGTTAAAGGAGGCCATCACAAGTGAAAATGGAGCTTGAGGGCCCTTTTTCGCTGGCAGAGTGCTCGGGTTACCACAGGTGCCTCTGACACAAGTGACATTGAGCTGGCCATGTCCACCCTGGCCGCGTTCACCCCAGCGCCCCAAGGTCAAACACAACCCTGATGTGGTCCTCATTGAAATTGAGTTTGACACCCCTGGCCTAGATGAAACATCCTACTGGCAGTCAAGAAAAACAATGTCCAGGGTTACCAGCTGACAGAGAAAAAGAGGACATGTCCTTTTTGTCCTTATGTCCTCTGGCTGGCTGACATAGCTTTAAAATCAAATATTGCCCACTTTTTTTGAGTATGTAACAAGCTGTCTCTTCCTGAGCAGCTTTTCTCAATGGCGCAGCATTTTCCTAATAAATGCTATATGCAAGGGAACAAGGGCAGCTCTGTGACTTTAATTAGTGCCTTCCCTCAGCTGTATGCTACTGCCTCAAACTGACAGGACTTTAATCAATTACAGGTAGTCTTCAACTTACAACCACAACTGGGATTTACATTTCTGTCACTAAGCAATGTGATGGCTAAGTGAATGCTCAATTTTGCAGTCTTTTTTTGCCACAGTTTCTGAATGAATCACACAGTTATTAAGTGAATTTAGGTTCCCCATTGACTTTGCTTGTCCGAAGTCCACTGGGAAGGTTTTAAATGATGATCATGTGACTTTAAGATGCTGCAACTTTCATCAATACATGTCCAGCTGCCAAGCACCCAAGGTTTGATCATTTGTCCATGGGGATGCAGTGATGGTCATAAGTGCAAGGACTGGTCATAAATCATTTTTTCAGTGCCAGCGTAACTTTAAATGGTTGTTAAACTTTTTTGTCAGTTTTTTACTGTAATTTTTGTTGCGGATGACAAGAAGGATAACCAGTGTGTCTCCCTTTGCCTGTTCAGATATCTGGTAATCCTAACCATGTATAAAACAATATTTGGATTGCCAGAACTATTTGTCCATATAAATTATTCACCTATGGTTTTTTTGCTGCAATACTACTAGAAGTTAAAAAGAAAACACATATCTTTTTTACATTTTTGGTAAATATACCGTAGGAACGTTTGCACTTTTTTCTTTTAGTACCACCGGCAGGCTTACAGTTAGGGCAATAGCTTAACTTATTAATGAGGTAAAAGCTATCATCTGGTTTCTCCTAAGATTATTGTATCCTTAGAGAAGCAAAAGGAGCTCATCTTAAAGAAACAGAAGCTTTATTTATTAAGGGCTTCTGGGAAAGATTCTCTTATTAGCTCTCATGCTAAGAGCTTATTTACGAGAGACTGGACCTGAATTAACTTTGGGATGGTGGTACAAATAAGGTCAGTTAGCATGAGTATGTTTTTATTGTGTGCAATAAAAAACATTATGAAATCTGATTTCCGTCCTGGAGCTCAAGACTAGCTTTTTTGTAGGGTTAGCTAATGGTGAGGTTATTACGGGCTTTATTGATTGCAACATTTTAAAGTCTCCAGTTAATCAAATGAAAGCACTCAACTTTGCTTCCCTAACCACTGAACAATATATATCCACTAATTTTTTTAACTCCTGCTTATACATTTGATAAAAATGTTAGCTATCATTTGATTGACTCTTTTTACAAAAGCTTATTTGTATCATTTCTGACAAATCAATGTAGTTTCATTAGTCCCTGGCACCTTGCAGTATTCTGAAGCTAATCAGGCTATCCCCGTGCTGTTCTCAGTGACGTACCTCAAACATTTCTTCAAAGTAGAATAATTTCACACCAACGGAGGCTTCTCTTTGACATGGTAATTTTAATGAGACTGATTTGAGGGGAAACTTTTCTATTCAAGGGTAAATGATCTGAAATTTGTGGTGTCCCTTCTAGGAATACCAGTACAGATTAAAATCCTACTTCCATATTTAAGGGGGGAAAGCTAATTGATTAGTTAAAACTAATATATTAATATTGAGGTTAATTAATATACAAAGTTATTAATTAATATATCAATATATGTGGTTATTAATATAATGAGGTTAATATATAAACTTAGTCAAATCTAACATGGAATTTAATATAAAATCTCAACAAATTGCTTAAATTCTTACAATCACTTAACATGGTTAGCACACTAATATATAACTATAGTTCTTAGATGTGGTAGAATCTCCTTAATTATGCTTTAATTTGCATGATTGAAAGAGGTCAGGTGTCTGCCAGGTGCTACTTCGAGCAGAGACAAGAGGCGTATTCTTAAGATAGTCAAAAATGCCAGTAAGGACTGTAATGTTGATGCTATTATACATCTTGGCACAAATGATCTGCCCCAAAAAGATGTATTTTCTGTGCAGAATGATTTTCAGAGCTTGGGGTATAAACTTAGTAGTATAGGTTGTAGGCTTATCTTTTCAGAGGTTTTACCAATATATAAGGAACAAAAAGAGAAAGGCCAGCATATAGCAGAGTTTAATGTGTGGCTAAAGGAGTGGTGTAAAAGGGAAAGATTTGGTTTTATTTGTCATGATGTCTGCAGCTGGTCCAATTAAATCTACAAAAGAGATGGTCTTCCTCCATTAAAGAAAGGGACTGAGTTACTTGGCATTAAATTCACAGATTTCTGGATAAACATTTAAACTGAACAGTGGGGACAGGATTAATTGATACAGAACATTTCTGTCCCTAGCAATATAAAATTAATAGGGTTATCAATGCATGTAACATAGATGTTTGTGCAAGTAAGATTATCAACCTTGCTGTCAAGCAAAACCAAGCATTTAAATGTACTCAAATGTCTATACCAATGCACAGAGTATGAGGAATAAACAGGGTGAATTAGAAATTCAAGTAAACACGGGCAGATATGATATTGTTGCCATTACGGAAACCTGGTAGGATGAAACACACAAATGGAACATACAGCTATAGGGATTTAAATTATTTAAAAGAAATAGACCAAATAAAAGAGGTGGAGTTGCACTATATATAAGAAATAACTACATCTCTACAGAAATAGAGCACAACAGTGATGAAAATTATCTT
>JANHFT010010510.1:49386-62763 GCA_032467955.1 Pseudoxenodon macrops | reverse complement strand
GGATAAAATAATGTGCTGAAGCTGACCAGACTAAGGATGCTAGCCAGATGAATACCTGGTAGGCAGTTTCCCCCCCCCCCTATTTTCCTCCCAAAAAACTAGGATGCGTCTTATACTCAGGTGCGTCTTAAACTCCGAAAAATACAGTAATTTGCAGGGTCTTGGACAGGTTGCATATCACATACATATGGACTTTTGTCCTTCAACAGAAGGGAGAATTCCAAACAACAACTAAGAAGCTTCCCTCGTTGTCACTTTTCCTGTGGATTTCATTCTGCTTCGATGAAGAGTTTCTGCCTAAAGGTAGGATTGATTCTAAATGATATGGAAATAAAAATAATTATTTAAACTCGTCCACTAATTTCGATTAGGCCAATGCCGGGTTCAGATCCTGGAAGTCACAACTATATGGCTTCTTATTCTACAACGTATTAATTATGAATTCAATGCTTTAAAAGATCTTTTGTGGTAAAAATGCAAGTGTCCAAACGAGGCTAGTAGAAGCACGACAAAAGAAACCCCTGGTAGGATGGGAAAATCCCTCAAGCAACTAAGTGGATTAAGTATGTTCAATAGGCATGTGGCTCAGAAGAGAAGCAGCATCCCGGAAAATAGAATGGTTTGCTGACTGGAATTTGCTTTGCTGTAAGTAATCAGCTTCTCAGTTCATTCATAGTGAGGACTGACCACTGTATAGCAGTTGAACGGATAGTTCTATTCAGATTATAAGTAGTTTTAACAGCAATTTATCAGGTCGGCACTATATACCTAATAATCACATTTAAATATATAAATAGCCTGCCAGCCTAATGCACTTAGCACTTCCATTTCTCTTCATACCTTAATTACTTCTTGGATCTTTCAGCCTTTTTTTGGGGTCTCGTTTCTGTTGTTCCTGCTCTTTCTTCCGTCCTCGATCTTTATTCAGTATTTTCTACAAGTGAAAGGTTTACTCATATTTTTTTTTAAAAAGAGGCCATGCAAGAACTTCAGATAATTCATACCCCTCTGCTTCCTAATTTATGCAGGTCATGTTGTTGTTTTTTTAATATATATTTTCTTGGGAAGTATATGGCAATCAGTGTGGGATGACATTAAAGAATTTACTTACATATGATAACTCACCTCTTGTCCTTGGTTTTGCTTCCCATCCTCTTCTTTATCCTTAAAAAAATAGAAAAATAAAATCCATTTGTCTCCCCTTTTTATTTCTCAGGGGAAAAAATAAACACAAAACTACTTACTAGGAGTAGGAAATCTGTGGCCTAACCCATCTTGCTAAACTGCTCACATGATCCATGTTTCTGCCTAACCTAAGATGCCTAAGATGTTTGGCGACTAAATATGTATTTAATAGAGCAAGTCAAGACCTTTAAATATTTGAGGATTTTCTTCCAAGCTATAGATAATCATAAATCACATATGTCACTTTAAATGCACAAAAACCAGTGCTGGCTTTATAAACCTTTTACTTCTTCAAAAGAGCTCAGCGTATACCTGCAGGGCTGAAAGTCTTTTTAGCGAAGATTTGAGCCCAGTTCCTTTGGGAAGCTGAGTTGGGCCCCGACAGGTCATCCCTTCCTTTGGGAAGAGTTCAGTCCACGTTTTTGAGAATCATCTGTCGAGCACCTTGCTGAGTTTCAAACACAATCCTTTACCATGAAGTTGGCCTTCTTAAAAATGAAACTTCTGCCTGGATTTACATCTTCTCCTACTGGCTTAAGGACTCCTTATCAGTTGGTTTGGTCCCTGAAGTTAGGACTAACAACTTCCAGTGTTCTTGGAGCCAGGCGATTCACACCAAATGGCTATTCATGGCCTGCCACCATCTTGCTGGGCTATACAAATATGCAGTGGAGAGTGACCCACCAAACAGTGGCCCACTCTCCATTTCCTCCTCCAACCAGTTAGGTATCTCAGTTGAGATAGAGCACGGGTGTCAAACGCGAGCGTGTCATGTGACATTGTGATGTTTTTTTGCCTTTGCGGAGCCAGGGTGGGCGTGGCCTGTGTGTGACGCATCTGGCCCCTGGGCCACCAGTTTGACACCCCTGAGTAGAGGAATAGTTGAATTGCTTTTGTTATTCTCTATTGCCCTCTCTATCCAGATGCTTGACAGGAATTATTATTTGTACTCTTTGCTAAATACCCTAGTTATTCCAATCTGTTTTATCTCAAGAATTTATGGTCAGATCAATCAGTTTTTATTTCTTTATCCACAACCAAGTCCTGTTTTGTAGTTTGCGCGGTATGCCATAGTAAACTCTAACCCTTTTTAGATATTTTAAAATAACTATTTTTTGTTTGTTACATTTATTGCCCACCCATCTTACCACAGGTAACTCTGAGCAGCTCTTTATCTTACTAAGCTGTGACTTTTTGCTATTCTATTTGCTACTCTTTGATCAAATAAAGATTTGATTGTTTGATTGCTGCCTTCTTCTAACTTTAAGGGAATCCATGCTATTGAAAACACTTTCAGTCTTAAACTACATTTGCAAAGTATTTGTGCTTTAGACCAGACACAGTGGAGCCACAGAAGGATTGCGGGGCATTTCTGATAACCTGTTGGTTATTCTCTACCTAGTGCTTTTCCCTTCACCACTGCTCCGCCTTTCTGCATGGTTTTTGTACATTTTTGCCCTTCTACATTCCTCTCCATCTGGTTCTATTCTCAGCTCCATTTTTCAGAGCTCCAACCTGCATCTCTTTCTCTTTGTCTTTCCCTTTACAGCACTTTGTTTTTCCCCTCCCCAAATCATAAATGCTATATAGCTCGCCCTCTACTGGTGTCAAATTAATCTGCACCATTTTAATTCTTTTTCCGACAGGGTAGTATTGGAGAAGGAACTTTGTACTTGTATATTGAGTCAATAATAAATACATCTAAAGAGTAAACTGAAAAATAGAAAAAAGGAAAATGTGCCTATCCATTTTGGTTCCTAATCCAACCCACTTTTGGAATGTGGCTTTTTTTTTTATATATTTTTTTCTTGTCTTTTTTAAATATACAACTCAAGATGATGGTGAATATAACTATACTCTTCCCTCCTCCTATTTTCCTCACAATAACAACCTTGTGAAAAGGGCTGAGAGTGACTGGCCCAAAGTTACTCTGCAGGTTTTTCAAGACTAGGTTGACTAGAACTAGACTAGAACTTGCATTGTCCTGGTTTCTAGGCCAACACCTTAAGCCAATACACCAAACTGGCTCTATGATTTGTGGGGGTGTTTGTGTGGCAACAGAATAGCATGTGTGTCTCTTGGACTAACAGAAATTAATCAGCTTAGTTTCAGGCTGCTGATTACTGAAGAATTTGGTGGTTCTTCTATTCAGTCAACTGTGAAAGAAAAAGATATTTTGAAGCAGCCTAAGCCTAATATTGGTTTGGGAGGCTAGAGGAAAAAAATCTGTTATGATGAACAGATTTTTACGGTAATAACTGCAGGTAATACTACTTACAAATTTGCTGCCGTTTTCTCTCTGAAAAAAGAAGGAATGAAAAGTTAGTATTTCATTCAGCACTTCCCTCTAAAAGGAATCTAGAGCAAAAGCTAAATACATAAGGATCACAGCAATAAATATTAATTATGTTCAAAAGACGAATTGGTATTTAAACTATTACTAAGCTGTTTTGTGTAAATCTATACACACGACAGCCATCTCTGCATAATTTGAATCTTTATCAGCAGTGGGTATGTTTATTGTGGGGGAAATTTAAAGTTTTGATTAGGAAGCTTAGTTATATAGAAGAAAAAAATGGTCATAATCCCTATTTAAGCTACACTTGTGTGTATAATTGGCAAACAAGAGGAAAAAGTGTTTGCTTCTATGTTTGCATAATTCAGATTATGAGCATAATAAGATTGATTTGTCTGAGAGGTGCATTTCTATCTAAATTATCTAACTGGACAAAACTAATGCCAAATACAGAAGAAGAAGAAAGGAGAACAATAACCAAAACACGTCTATCTTTGCCATGTTTTCTATGGAACTAGAAATAGGCAAATAACAAGAAAGTAATTATCAGATAAGCACAGTTCTGTTTGTGGTCTAGCAATTTAGCTGAGATGCACATGGATAAGGATCTGAATGATTAAATTTCATTATATGAAAAGAAGATCTTTGCTGAGATCCTTTATTTTCATAGTAAAACCTACTTTTCAACTACCCAATTCCACCGTATTTAGCAGATCTGATTTCTAATCTGTCCAATAATTGGAGTTATCTAAGCAGTTTCTAAATCCAAGAGTAAAGATAAGGAAACAATGTAACACTGAAAATGAAAGAATACAGCAAGAAATATCACAGGAAGAATTAGTAAATAAAATAAGTTTTATATATAAGTCTCTCTATAACAGTGGTCACCTACTGTTTCCTTGTAGGCATTTTAGGTTTTGATCTTTTAAGTATTGAAATATCAGAGAGGGTGTCAGGGGTGCTTTCTGGCTAGAATATACTGTATGCACAAGCTTTACACAGATATTAAAGCCTTCTTTCATTCAGGAGCATTTAGAGAAGAAATGCAAAATTTAGGGAAGTTCTCAAGAAGATTTATATGGAAGGAGACACTCCTTTGGAATCTATATTCTGAAAGTATTTGTGCAACGCCCATCCCTCAGAAGGAGTATAGGCTGCCAAGATCTTGTCCACCAGCAAGAATAGGGAGGTGATTTTTCCACAGCAATTCAGTGTAGACTGTGCTCAGTGAATTCTCAGTCCTACAGAATACAGTCCTGGAAAGTATAAGGAGCTACTGATTGAAGGATCCTGCCAATCTACAGGATTAAAAATGCTCTATAGATACCAGCCTTTTTCAGTAGCAGGTTTGTTTGTTTTTTAGCAGAAACTCACATTTTTCTTTTTATCTTTTTCTTCATAGCCCTGTAGAAGAGGGATATTCTGAATGTCTTAATTTCTGAGAAAGTATAACACGATATAAAAGTCTAAAGAACCAATATCAGGCTGCTAGTTTGAGCTCCGAGTTTGGCAATTTGATTGCAAATGTTTCGAGGAGACATTGTCAGGGCGTTTTGAGTTGTGCTTGTCAGACGCACTGATGATGTCCCCTTGAATGGTGACAAAACGTTTGCAGCCAAACTGCCAAGCTCGAAGTTCAAACCAACAGCCTAACTACCAACCCGAGCTATTAATATTCAAACACATCTGAACCAATATCAGTAAGGATGTTTATCATCTGATCAAATTTAGCAACATTGCATTCCAAGCTACTTAATGTTATCTTGAAACTTTCCTATTCTCTCCACAGCCAAAATCAATGTAAATTCATCCCGCTTGACCAACCTTCTATGAAACTGGATTAATTGAAAATGATTACTGTATTTTTTTCCTCTTAGTTAAAAATCAGATAATTTTAGGCATATGGAGAGTAGCTAGATAATATCTCAGGCACATTCTTTTGTTATGCAATATTAAAACAATAATAAACACTTGAAAACAAAGAAAATCACTTACTAGACCAAAGTTCACATTGACTCCTGCCTGGAAGAAGGGAAAAGTGGGTTATTTTATCTGCTTTATAAACAGAATTGCATGAAAACCCAAAATTAATAGAAATATTTACAAGCTCAGTGATTTATTATCCAATGTAAGACAGCAGCTATTGAATTCCTTCTTCCTGGAGAATCCTCATACAATTTTACAATTGAAATAGAACTTCCAGAACTACACTTCTCTAACCTGCTCAATAAGGTAATCAAAAATAAGCTTTTATTCTCCTCCTCAGTTTCAGATGGAATCAGCTTGATTCTCATCCATGCTTCCTTAATGAAACTGAACATCAGCCAGTTATAATTTAAAAATTACAAGTTTTCACAGAGTTTTCATTTGGAAATCAAACTAGCAAGGTAACATGAATAATGGGAGTATGTGATACAGTATCTGGCAATAGCTGGCACCCATAACAAGGTGTCCCTTGGTCATTCAAGAAAGCATGGAGATATAAAGATGTTACGTGAGATATATAGCTCTCCAAATACACTCTGGAGAGATAAATAAAGCTGTCATAAGGCTCACAACTCCAATTGCCTGCCAGTTTTTAAGATATCAGGCAAAACTTTTTAGACTTGAGATCTGAGAGCCTTCTGCTGCAATTGTAAAAGATTATACTGATTATATCTGAAATATTTTATTCACATATTATGTATCAGAGAGATATGAATCATCCAAAAATACACTCACCACAACTGTAAGTTTCAAACAAATGCTGCCATCTTTGGGTTGAAAATCTGAATTTTTGCAATCTCGACCTAATTTTATAATCTATAATAGGGGGGGAAAACCCCGAGATGAATAAAAATACTGTACATTTCAAATTTCATTTTGAGCTTGATTACTACACACATGGGTGCATCTTAACATAAATGAAGTGCTTGGAGATTTCAAGAGGACAATTCAAATGCTCAGAACTAACGATTCATACCACCATAATAGGAACAGGTTGCTTTGGGGCTACCAAATTTGAAATAAACCTGATGAAAGTTAATTATCACATTTTGGTAAGTATTATGCAGCTAAAATCGTGCTTTTTAATTTATTCTCTATACACATTTTCCCAATATATTTATCCCCAAATAAAAATTATTTTTACAAATTGTACTATACTACAATTTATTTATTCATAGTAGAGCAGTAAGAACGTAACTATGGAGTCACCAGGACTCAAACACATTCAAGGTAGTCATTATTTTATTACAGGAACTATGGCTTATTGGTTAAACATAATAACATAGCGTCATGCAACATGCCAAGCTAAAACCCAACAACCGCATTCTACCTTAGTGGTTAATGTATGCTTCCTTTAAAGCAACCCCACAAAGGGAAGCAGCCTCCTGCCATGGTACCGATACTACTTTCAGGAAGGCAGAGCAGCTGATTAAGGTAGATCAGCTCAACCTTAGCTGTTCATCAAGACAGAGTCTGCCCATCATTCCACTGCATCAAAGCAGAGAAACCAGCCTTCCAGGCAAAGCATCTCATTAAGGTAGTTGCTTGTGATATACGCATCTTTAATGTTCATGATTGAAATAGGCAGTATAATACACACAGGTGGCCCACATGCAAAGACAGCAAAACAATTTCTTACCGCTTTTCTTAGTCTCTCTTGCTCTTTCTAAAAGAATAAAATTAAGAGAGGAAAATGATTGTTTTAGAATTAAAAATAATGATAAAGAAAACTGCAGAATTTGAAGCTCAGCAAAAAAAAGGACACAAAATGCTGGTGCAAAATAATAAATGTGCTACCATAATAAGCTCCTTTCCAGAGCTACTTCCTATTTTGTTGCCAAACAATGCTCAAATAATCTAGGCAACCATTCTGAATAACACAGTCAACATAATTTAAAGCTGGCATGTTGAACGGTATGATAACATTTATCCACATTGCCATTTTAGGTCACTTGCCTCCGTTTTTAATGGAACTGCTTCGGAATCCTCCAGTGTCAGAAGACAAAATAAGAGAATACAGGCCAGAAAGTGCACCTTCATAGTGTCCAGATTTTAGTCTTTCCACAGCACGTTTTGGGGATCAAGAATGTCCTGCAAGATCACCCAGTTCTGAATTTCTTACTTATACCCACCACAGAGATGAAAAGGCTGTTACCTGCTCTTTTCTATTGAGGCCCCTTAAATGATGCCTCATTGCTTGTGAATGTCTTTGTCTACATTCTTTTCCTTATCAGTCTTGGCATACATAGCATCTTAAGCAATATCTTTTAGAAGAATTCTAGTGGAGCTTGCTGTCTACAGCTTTATCTAAGATCACTGAATTCACCTGTAAAAGTAGCTAGTCCGGAAGTCTACAAATAGATTGTATGAGTACTAATGATCGTTCAAGGGTAGAATGTGAGGATGGAAAGAAAGTTTTTGCATTTCACCAATGGCCACTCCTCTTGCTACCTTTGCCACAAGTTGTCAATCATGACGGTTCCTGAGTCCTCCATGTTATTCTACCTATCCCCATGTTATTCTATTGACACTGAAGGCCAATAGAAGTACAGAAACATCAGAAGTATGATGATGATGTCACGGAACTCATTCCAGCCTCTTTTCCTTATATAACATACAAAACATTCCCAGAAAGAATCAGAATGACTCGTTTATAAGGTCAAAGTACCTTAAACTTCGCTGCATAGGATGGCCTCCTCAGAGAAAGATTTGAAATCCTTCTGAAGTCCCAATGTTATTACACATCTAATCCTTAGAAACAACTAATTCTAAAAGAATTACTAATACTAACATGCATTAAAAAAAACAAGCTCTGCAACAGAGTTAAAAGCCAGACAAGAAAGAATATACCATTCCCCTGACACATGACAAATAGTCAAAATATGAATAATCTGGTAAATTAGCCAGGTATTATGGCTCCAGAAGGTCATTTAAGTGGCTTCATGAGTCATCATGTGATGGATTAAACCAGAAATCAGGAAATTTCTTAACAAAAAGAATTTCCCACTCTTGCAAGATTTGTGAAATGAGACTTGTAGTGAATTCTGTATAAAGATAGCATCTAGATCTTTTTCAATAAATTCTTTTAAAATCTTGACCTATTTACTGGATTGTTGTCCTGCCATATTTGTGGCTAAAGCATCCAGTACATATGTATATCAATAATATGTTTTTTAAAAAATCTAACTTAAAAAATGAGAGTCATAAAATAAAAGAAGATCTGAAAAGATAATTTTTATTTGTGCTATTTTATTCATACATAAATCATTTTCTCCTTGTTAAGATTCAACTGGCTCACCTTTGTGGTTGGTTGCAAAGTTCCATGGTCACATGGCCATGTTTATGACCTTTTTTTGCCGGTGTCCAGCAAAAAATGCCTATAAGAAAACAAAGGTTTGCTTAATAAGCATGATGTTCACTTAATGACCACAGCATTCATTTAACGATCATAATATTTACTTAAGGACCGCTGCAATGTCATCAAATCAAGTCTGGTTATGTGGAAGTCTTATCTTTTGACCATTATGACTTATGACAGAAATTCTGGCCTCCAGTAGGATCCTAAGTCAAGGACTACATGTATTTTATAACCATTGAAACTAACTAGATTACCTGGAAAAACAAGAAACAATGGAATATGCTCAACATAAAATCCTGAGCATCAGATTAACTCTTTTTGGCATTGAGGGAATCTTATCCTGGCTGCGCCTTGCAGGATCTTTCAGGACATTGGCCATCATAGCTACAACATTTTTAAGTTTGAATGAGGATGAAGAGAGGATGGGAAGATGCAATCTTCCACATACAAATACATGGAAGATTGCAAGTTGGCTATTGGCCACTTCTGTATATTATTCACTGCATCGTTCAATAGATATTGCCACAGAGGTGAGGGAGTCAACCTATTCTCCAAAGTACCTGAGGGCAGAACAAGTACCATAGCAATGGATGGGAGCTCATCCGAGAGATCCAACTTAGAATTAGGAAGACATTTCCTGTCAGTGAAAAAAATTAATTAATGGAATGGTTTACCTTTGGAACTTGTAGGTGTTCCATATCTGGAGGTTTTAAAGAAAAGATTGAACAACCATATCTTCGGAATGGTATAGGATCTCCTGCTTAAGCAGAGGGTTGGACTAGAAGACCTCCAAGGTCTCTTTCAACTCTGTTACTTTGTAATTCTGTAAAGCTCTCTAAAGTGCTGATAAGCTCCTGATCCTGTTCACAAAAAACAATGAATGGATCATTGCATGAATCAGACCAGATCATCTTCCTTCTCTTTTTGCTTTTTGGAGGAGAATAAAAATATATTTGGTTATGTTTTTTCTAATTGGTTTTACTTAGTAAAAAAATGTAATAAATTTCCTTTTATAATTATGAGCCACCTGGAGAATCATAAGGTTGAATATAAGCTTATCAGTCCAACTGCTTGCTCAGTTTAGGATCCATTAAAGCAGGGATGTCAAACTCAAGGCCTGTGGTCTGGATTAGGCTGATGGGGTGCTTAAATCTGGCCCGTGGGGCCAGCCTGGAAATAGCAAAAGACCAGCCCACGGTGCCTCTGGCAGCCAAAATGGTGTGTAGGAGGTGCATGCGCCCCCCTGCGCCCCATTTTGGCTGGCAGAGTGCGGCAGAAAGGTGCCAAGGCTGAAAATGAGGTGCGGGGTGGGGTGCATGTGCAGTTCCCCCATGCACTGTTTTAGCTGGGAAAGTGCTGCATGAGGCATCCGTACTATCTCCCCCCCCCATAGATGCTTAGTTTAGGCAAGGAAGACTAGATATTAATAAGAATTAAGTGTCTAGCAGGCAAAACAATGATAAAAGAGAGAATCAATCATCTGATTAGGGTTAGAGCAAAAGGTTTGTTAGTTCATAACTAGCAACAGTAAATAGGAAGAGCTGACTTGTCTAACCAGCATTCCCCCCCCCCCCAGTATGAATTGAAAAATGCAGGTCAATCAGAGGGCAACTTCTTGTCTTTCCAGTTCTGTGTCACTGCAAACTTTACAATTTGGGTTGGACACAAGTATGTATATGTAGTGCAGTAATTATATGTTCATCACATAATTAATTTACATCAAATTGTTATTTTGCACCTATTTACCATTTTTTTATTTGATCCAACTAAAATGTGCAGTAATTATTTTCTGTAGCAAATACATTTTTACTTCATGAACCACAAGAGGGAGCTAAACTTATAACAAAGAGAGAGAAAAGAAACAAGTTACCAATTTGGGGAAGACATAGAAAACTTATTTTTTCATTTCCTTCCATCTACGGCATACACCATTGTTAGAGAAGTGGAACTTAATATTCCTTACAAATGAAACCAATGACAAATTGGTTACAGAAAATATGTAATTTCTTCCAAACTTTAACTGGGTAAGCATAAGAACCCTGCTAGGTCAGGATAACAGCCCATTTTATCCATCGTTCTAGCTTCTATTTATTATAGAAGGCATCTTCAGTTTTTGGAGAATTTTTTTTACTGCTGAGTAACAAAATCTATTCTACGTATTTTGTTTGCATGGTTCGGGTGTTGGCAACCCATGGTTCCAGAGCCACATGCGGCTCTTTCGTTCCCCCTGCTGTGGCTCCCTGTCAGCTGAACCCACCACTGGCTGGTCCCACCCCTCGGCCTCCCCTCCCAGTCACTCCTCGGCTGCCCGGCGAAGGTAAGGACAACAGCAGGGGATGGAGACTTGCTCCATATTCTAGAGCAGGAGTGAAGCGCCACTGTACTTGCCTCCTCTCGTAGGCGCTTCTTCCAGCCCTTGTTGGTGCTGCGTGCACCCCAGTCACTTGGGGAGATGTGCGACTTGCTCTCCGCCCTGAGACACTGGCCCATCATGCCTGTGGCTGACATTACTGTTCTCGCTACCTCTATAGCCTGCCTGCTGCTCTCTCAGCAGTTAAATTTAGCACACTTCACAATGGGGGCGACAGTGTCCTCTCCTCCTCTTGGAGCTGATTATGACACGGAGCATCAGCCTCAGCCGGGCTGGGCCAGTGTCTCAGAGTGGAGAGCTTCTCAGGACAGGCGAGGAGTGACTGGGAGGTGAGGGTGAGGGGCGGGGCCAGCCAGTGGTGGCTTCAGCCAAGAGGGAGCCACAGCAGGGGACGGAAGAGCTTCTGGGAACCTGAAATGACTCTTGATTAAAATCATATGTTTAAAAAGCAACCAAAGAAGAAGAAAGAACAACATCAGCAAAAAAAAAACCCAACCCTTGCCGATTTTTGAAAAGAGGAAACACACACACACACACACACACACACAGAGAGAGAGAGAGAGAAGAGAGACAGATTTAGCGAGACAGATAAGAGAGATAAGAGACAGAGAGAGAGAAGGAGAAAGAGAGGGAGAGACAAGAGAGAGGGAGAAAGAGAGTGACACAGAGGGAAAAAGAGAAAGAAAGAGAGAGAGACAGAGAGAGAGAGATACCTGTTTCCCCAAAGAAAACACCAGGAGCCACAAAACCTGGGTAGGCATAGCTGGGGGAGGGTGTCATGTGACTGGGTGGGATTGAGTGACGTGAAGTTGGCCATGTCCACCCAGGTTTTGTGGCTCCCGGTGTTTTCTTTCCTGTGGGAAATGGGTCCAAATGGCTTTTTGAGTGTTTAAGATTACAGACCCCTGGCATGACTTTTCCTGAAATTCCATCTGTGGTAATAATTCAAGACTGAAGGAAAACTCAAACTTATCATTCCATAGGTCTCTAGTAGCTTAAAAGTAAATGATCAATTTATGGTCATTATAATCTTAAAGTAAGATTTTGAAAGTAAGAGCTGTGAACTTAAAAGTTGCTGCCATGGTTGCGACCAGGATTGCTGATTCCAATGTCTCCTAGAAGACAGAAAACTGCGGTCCTATGGTGTCCTTATGAGGAGCAGCCATACAGAGCACATATGGGTGATCTCCCATTCTGTCTTTATCTGGGGAGGTTCCATGGGTCTTTGCCACAGTTGTCAGCTCTACTTTTGCAGACCCATCTTCAGTTCGCCATACCTCCCGTGGAAGACAAATTAGCCATTGTCACCTGAAGATTCTGGTGGCTTTTTTTTTTAGATGGTGCCCCACAATTCCTGAATATGAAACTTTGTTGATATGTTGGGCTCTAAGGATTAGTTGCCTCTTCATGGGTTACTGCCTTGTTGTGGCAAAGGGGATTGCATAGCTCAATGAAGCTATGAGCTATGCCGTGCAGGGCCACCCAAGACCCAAGGTCATAGCAGAGAGATCTGACACAATGTGATCCACTGTAGAAGGAAATGGCAACCCACTCCAGTATCTTTGCTATGAAAACCCGATAGACAGTACCAAAAGGCAAAAAGATATGATGCTGGAAGATTAGCCCCTGTGGTCGGAAGGTCCAATATGCTACTGGGGAAGAGCAGAGGGCTAGTACTAGTAGCACCACAAAGAGTGAAGTGACTGGGCCAAAGCTGAAAGGACGCTCAGCTGTGGATGCATCTGGTGGTGAAAGGAAAATCTGATGCTGTAAAGATCTATTCTCCATATGAACCTGGAATGTAAGATCCATGAATCAAGGCAAACAAGAGATGACAAGACTGAATATCAACATCTTAGGAATCAGTGAACTAAAATGGACAGGAATGGGTGAATTTAATTCAGTTGAAATAGAGTAGCCTTCATAGTCAATAAAAGAGCAGGAAAAGCAATATTGGGATACAATCACCAAAATGACAGAATGATCTCAGTTCAAATCCAAGGCAAACCATTCAATATTAGAGTAGTTCAAGTCTATGCACCAACCACTGGTGCTGAAGAGGATGAAATTGACCAGTTCTATGAAGTCCTACAGCACCTTATAGAATTAACACCAAAAAATGATGTCCTTATCATCATGGGGAATTGGAATGCTAAAGTAGGAAGCCAAAAGATAACTGGA
>JANHFT010010510.1:39231-49286 GCA_032467955.1 Pseudoxenodon macrops | reverse complement strand
TCAGTCCTAGAGGAGATCAACCCTGACTGCTCTTTAGAAGGCCAGATCCTGAAGATGAAAGTCAAATACTTTGGCCACCTAATGAGAAGAAAGGACTCACTAGAGAAGAGTCTAATGCTGGGAATGATTGAGGGCAAAAGAAGAAAGGGACGACAGAGAACAAGGTGGCTGGCTGGAGTCACTGAAGCAGTCACTGAATGGACTCCAGAGGATGGTGGAGAACAAGAAGATCTGAAGGAACGTTGTCCATGAGGTTGCGATGGATCGGACACGACTTCGCAACTAACAACAACAAGGATTAGTTGGGATTGCTGTTACCATAGCAGCCCTTCTTCTGCATTAGATTCCTGCTTCAGTTGCTCAATGATTTAGCCAGATTGACAATGAGGTTCAACAGATCTATGGAATTTAACTGCTTTAAAAGTTCTTCACTTCATAATGTTGATTGGGCTGAAATAGATTAACATGGCCATTCCTCTGAGAGCTAAATTATTCATCATTAAAAAGATACTTTTGTTAGTAGCATCTGTATTTGACACAAGAGTATATACATTGGTATATGTTAAGAAAAATAAATTTCTTAAAATTGTAAATCAAATTTTGAATTTGAACCTATTCAGTTTGATTATGTCAAACCTTTTTATGTGACAAATTATGTAAATTTCAGACCCCGAAAGGGAACCTGATCTCTGATCTTTGGAATATCATTTCATTTTTGTGTTGCAATTTTTATGCTTTATACATTTAACTATCACTGATTAACTGATTAGATGTCTCTGTTGGTTAATAATTTATTTACTAATGCCTTAAGAAAGTAGTAACCGGGTTATATGAAATATTTCATCTGAAAATTATTATTGGGTAATCAAGGATATTGAGATCACTATCTCAATGAATGACCACTTTAGAATAGTGTGGACCTTAAACAAAAATTATCTAAGAGTAGATAACGATAGTAACACGTATTTCAAAATAATCTGAATTGCTACAGATTAAAAATGTCAATGTTGCAAATCCTTTCTTTATGACTCTTTATAGAACTTGTTTTAAACCTAAAACTCTGTAGTATTATTTTAGAGAAAGTAAGTCTCTAAGAACACTGGACATTTTTTTTCTTCAAAAGTTTTGCTGCCTGAAAAACATTTGGTGATTATGACAGACCCCTTTAAACTGAACACAAATATAATTTCAGAATGACTGTATCACATAAGAATCTTGAGAAATATGAAATAAACTTTTAATGACTATAATGTATTTAATTGCATGTTTCTGACATGCCGCATGAATTCCAAAGAGTCAAAATGGTTTTGCGTATGATTTTCATTTGTATTCAGTGTTCGATGCATCTCGCTGCAGTGTCAACAATAATCAACCAGCACTGATGGATTCCAATTGCCCCAATGTACAAACCTCCCAGCATTAAGTGGACTAACCCACCACTGCCAATCCTGAAGTATATTTAGATTATTTTAACAGTCACCATACTGACTGGGGATAAACAACAATAACAAGAATGGGGAAATATTAGCAAACCGAATAGAGCAGAAGGAGCTTCACCTAGTTTATGATGCCAAATATTTGAAAACCTTGTTACGCAAGGTGGCAAAATGAAACAAACCCAGATCTTACCATAGGCAACTTAAAAAACCCACTCCACTATACAAGGAAAGTCTCCTGGGATTCCTGAATATCCAATACAGACCAGTCATACCTACTTTGGGACTACAATTATCTCTCATGAGATCAATCCAGATAACGAGATGGAACTTCAGGAAAGCAAACAGGGAACAATATACTAAAGAACAATATACTCCACCATACGTTGGAGTCCTCCTTCAGTACAAAAAAAACTATCCCTGATTTGTGAGTCTCGTTTTTTGGCCATGATTTTAAACTTCAGCACTTTAGGCCTCTATTGTCTGCGAACTGAGGCCTGCACGAGATCTGCGGCAAAAGGCTTTCCAAACGTAGAGGCCTTCCTTCCATTTGCAAAGCCTTTTGCTATGGATCTGTTACAGGCCTCCGTTTGTAGAGAACAGAGGCCTAAAGTACTGTAGTGCGAGATCACACGAGATCAGTAGCACGAGATCTCGCACTACTAATCTCGCGTGATACTGATACTTTAAGATCACTGTAGGAGGTACCACCTTTTCCATTAAGAATGGCTTGCCACAGGGATCAGTTCTAGTCCCACTCCTATTTAATCTATATTCTAGTGATTTACCAGAAACCAATTCTGAAAATTTTTGCTATGCTGATGATATACAATAGCTATCCAAATCAAGGATTTTGAGGATGGAAAGAGGAAGTAAGATTGTAAGCACAGTCATTGTTTAATAACAGAGTTGCCAGCCCCAATTATGGTTACTAAATGAAGTCTACATTTACTACAGGACGTGGTTTGCTACTACCAACTATTTTACCCACATTCTAAATCATTTTAAGAATTTAAAGATAATTAAATTTAACAATTTGAAGATTTGAGGAGTTAAAGCATGCTGGCTGAGGAATTCTGAGAGTTGAAGTCCACAAATCTTAAACAGGCCAAGATTGGAGACCACTGAATTATTGCTTCCCTTTCATTCTATTGCCTGCATTATATTCTCCAGGAGACTTTCTTAGTTCTCTAGAGCGCTTCCAAGTAAATGGAAGAATTTTTGTTTGTTTGAACCATCATAAAATTACCTGCTGATATAATGCACAATTGCAAAATCATTACAAATTATTGATATTCTCTCCAGGGTTGGCATTGACAGTTCTGACCAGGACATTAGCTGTATCAAGAGACTTGGCAGAAAAAATGCCCATCGTTTTATCATGATTCCCAAACTGTTTATCTAGCATAGTTGATTGCTACATAGTGAAGACGTTATCTTATCTGTGATAATATAGGTTGTGAATTGTAACTGAAAGGTACCTAAGTCCAGTCAGGCAATTTGAACAGACATCTGAACAGCCCAGGGGCCATAAATTTATATACCCTAAATATAGTCACCAGACTTCATTTTAGATTTGTAGAGTAATGTTAAATTTGCAGCAGTTCAGGAAATTAAGAGGAATTAGAGCCTCTGCTCCTACTCTTCTCTAATTATCTACATCATGGATGTCAAACTTACGCCTCACATTGCCGTTTTGTGACGTTTTTCCCATTTGCGGAGCTGGAGTGGACATGGCCTCTGCGTGACGCATCCAGCCCGCAGGCCGCCAGTTTGTCACCCCTGATCTACAGATATGCTTGTTTTCATTTCTTAGATTTCTAATCCCTAAAATTCTTGAAGTATGATTCTTCAAACATGATGCTCAGATATTCCACTGCTGTTTAGATTAAAATATTAGATGGGACAGCTATAAATCTTTTCATGTACACTGAGAGCATATACACTAAAGACAAATTCCTTGTGTGTCACACTTGGCCAATAAAGAATTCTATTCTATTCTATTCTAAAATAGGATTTTGTAGTTATTGTGAAATCAGTCTTCTATTAAGATAGGAGAGAGGTGAGGGGTGGGCTTATGAACACATATGTTCGTGCAAAGAGTACATTGTTTCTCCATGTGATTTGGTTTGATTAGTTTTCTATATTAAAATGACATTTCTGCCTCAGATCTATCTCCTACATTTCAGAACAGAAAAAGTAAGCCTCACATGATTAGGGTTAAAGGAAACTATAATCAACTGTTCCCAAAGTAAATAACCTGTCACCCATCATTTATATCTTTACCTTACTCAGTGGAACAGCTTCTAAAGAGAACACATATTTAAAGGGGAATGAAGAGTTGTTGTCCTTGCTTGAGCAGATATAAGGAATAAAAGGAAGCATGACAAATGTTACAGTACAGGAGGTTTGCTACTTAAAATAAGTGTTGCTTCATTTAAACAGAGAACCATTTTCATTTTCATTCTTTCTCCTTACTAGTCTAAGCTTTTTTTTCTGTTGTCTATCCTATTCAGAGGGAAAGAGAGAACTCAGTAATCACAACTTTACCGAACAATACGGGCAATCTTTTTAAGAGATAGAATTAAATATATTTATTCTAATTATAATGAATTGAATACATTGTAGTGATTTAATCTTATAGGATCACCTGACTAATTGTACTTTAGTCAGCCACATCATGTATGAATTGCTTTCAAGATAAGTAAAGATATAAATTACCTCTTCAGAAAGCTTTACTCTAGATTGGATAGGAAACCTTCTTTTAGTTCTACATTTTCTCGTAATAGCTAGCAACCATGGCATTTGATGGCATCTGGAAAGTAGAGAAGAGTGAAAACTATGAAAAGTTCATGGAAGTAATGGGTAAGATCTGCATTTCCTTACTTAAGAAAAACAGATTGCTAATGCAATTCAATATGCTTGCTAATAATCCCTGGCATTCTTCTTTATTAATCCCTGGATTTTTATTCCAGTTTATTTTTTAAATTATCCTTCCCTCAAAGCTTTACTGATAAACCTACATATTTTCAGGTTTTTACATTTCTTTCTGTGACAAACAGAAATGTTGACAAATGATTTTTTCTTCATGACTAAGGAAGGAAGAGCTTAAACCAAAGTTCACAAGGAATCCCCCCCTTTTTATTTTCCATATTGCCTCTTCAAATCTTAGATACTTGATTTTCCTGTTTCCAAATATATAGAATTCCAATCCCTACTTTCTTGTACACGTCCACTCAATAAGGCTTTGCTTTCTTTCTTTCCATATTTAATTTATACTGTCATTCTGCTGTTATAGGTAAAAAGTCATTGTTGACTTCCATTTTCTCAAAAACTAAGCTTCCTGAGACTCTCATAAACTTTCTGGCTTCCTAAGACACTGAGACTCTCAGAATCTAACCTAAGTGGCTTTGCGTTCTACAAAATCTAATATTAAGAAATCTTATGATTTCTTAAACATCAACTGCACCCAGGGATCGGTATCAAAAGATTTAGGATCCTGGCACCCGTAGACCATGAACACAAAAAGCAAACGATGAAAGCATTAGTTTCTTTAGCAAGTTTCAATTCTCAATTCCTGCTCACATATCATCTCACTACCAGTCTGGGTAGATTCTGCACTGGAATCTGGGTAGAGATGGTATCCAGCAGATGGAGAGGAGAGTCAGAAGCCTTCCAGCAAGATTTTTTAATTTCATCTTCTATTTGTAACATTATCATTATCCTTGTCTCAAACATGATATACAGTGTTTCTCAGATTCTCTACTTCCTTTTTCAATGGAATGTATTATTTATTTTCATATGTGCTACTTCCCGTTCATTATTGACTCTAGAATGACTGGTTTTCTATTGTTACTAATCAATACTTGTGTTCTTTGTGGTTGCACTGATGTCTGGTTTTCCCTTGGTACTTTCTTTAGGCTTTTTATTACAAAAGTAAACTAAATACTGTATAATTTGATGTAATTTTAATTAATTCTGCACCCAGAGCTTCCTCTTCTCCTTTTTTGTAATAACATTATTTTCCAGCTCAGAAGTATCACATCATGTATATTTAGCTGATCTAAGCAATTTGACCTTTGACAATATTCTGGCTTCTCTTCAGATTGCATAAAAAAAGGATTTGACTATTGATGAGTAAGGGTTGGGTTTATGTGCTTACTCATCACCCATATTTTGCTTGATTTGGGGTTTATGAACTCAGCTACTGGCAGAAGGGATGGAATGGAATGGAATGGAAAAGAGAAGAGAACCATAAGCAGATCCTTGTAAACTGGTTGTATTAGCCTTTAAAACCAACACCTAGACAAACAACAATTTCAGAGGACAGATTCAAATTGTCCAATTCTAATCATCCCGTTTAGACAATTTATTTAAAATAAGTATTTAAAAAAAAATCTGTCTGCTGTGCAACTGACTCACACTCATTTTAACTTTTATAGGTATTAATTTAGTGAAGAGGAAGCTTGGAGCCCATGACAACCTGAAGCTCACAATCAAACAAGAGGGAAACAAATTCACCATTCAAGAAAGCAGCAATTTCCGCAGCATAGAGATAGTATTCACTGTGGGAGTGAATTTTGACTACAGTTTAGCTGATGGAACTGAACTCAACGTAAGAAAACTTTTTCTTCTTCTTAGTATTGTAGAGTTTTGCTGTTGAAGTGGGCTACCATAACCCTCGTCAATGTTCTCATAGATAAATATTCCTAGTTTCCTCCATCTTTTCTCACAGGAGTTAGTTTCTGATCCCCTGGGTTAGCTGACAAGATGGTTGAGAGGCTATGCAGCAAAGGATTCCAAAACACATCCACTTTAGTTATAACCAGTTACAAATATGTTCAACCAAATCAAATATCTTCTTTCTTCTCTTTCCCCTTCTTCCTTGTATGTATGCTGCATACTGTAGGGGACCTGGGAACTGAAAGAAAACCAACTAATAGGTACATTCAACCGGAAGGATAATGGAAAGAAACTTGACGCATTGCGGGAAATCGTAGGAGACGAAATGATTCAGGTAAGTGTATCATAGGTATTTTTATATACAGTAATCAACAACAATAGAAACTCATATGATCTTAACAAGGAACTGAGAAGATTTAACAAAAAACAAAAAAAAGTATATTAAATATTTGCTTACAGTTGTAAGAAAAGAAATAGTTGAGAAGCCAGTTATGGGGTTGAAGCAAAATAAAATAAAATAAAAATCAGATTACAACCTGAAATAACAGCCTCTTCTAAAATTCAATACATGAAAAACCCATTTTAAAATGTTTGACAATATCTTAATCATAAGTAGGGCCTTGCCGTGAACCCTGGCCACATGTAGTGCTCCTTGCAGGATTCCATTCCACAATCTGATTTTGCCTATATTTGCTTTTACCAATAGTCTCATCTTTGCCTGCTTGCTAATCTGGGCCCTACCACAATAAACAATCTCCTGATCCAGTCATAAGGGCTTCTTGGGTTTTATTGTAGCTCAGGTTGGGAATGAACCTCTTAACTTGTGACACAATTGAATTAATAATTCCAGGAGCATTTCTCTTTCTGGATGCAACCGCTGTATTGTGGAGTAAATACTAGGATTAATCAAAACTGTTCAAACAGGACTATGTGTAATCTATTTATGGGTCATTATTTAATAATAAATATTTTATTTTAGCCTATTTATGCCACCTTAAAAAGTGCTGGTCTCTGGAATATAGAATGAAACTATTCCTGTGAAAATAACTACTGTATAGCCAGAAACATTTTGCTGATATTCTGACCTGTTTTGTTTATTTTAAAAATAAAATCTTTTCAGACTTACACCTACGAAGGAGTAATAGCCAAAAGATTCTTCAAGAAAGCATAAACAACTATTGGTGAAGACTGAAAACCATCAGAAGATCACTTGTGTTTTCTTTACATTTTTTTAACCAAATACAAAGTAGCTAAGTACTAATATTCAGTTAAGATGTATTTATCTTTTATGCACCATGGCTATTTAGCTAAATGGTGTCGTTGAGTATGAATATAAAATTTACTTTTTATAAATGGGAAAAAATAAACCTTATTTCTATTCCATATTCCAGAAGACGTTGTCTTTCATTGTTGTGACTAAGTGTGAATAATCGCTTATTTAACTGAATATTTAAAATAAATTATCACTCCTTTATAAAATACTTAAAAGAACTATCTAGTCTGATCCAAATATCATACAAATGTTAGTTTTTTCAAATTTATCTAGTTCTAAATTTTTTCATTTGCCACATTCCCTCATTTTTTATTTTTGTAGTTTCTCTCATTATTTTTATGTAGATTTGGAAAGAACAAATTTTGTACACACCTTCTCATCAAAATATCACCTAATATAATGTATCCTAATTTCTGTCCAGTATTCTTTTTTCACCTTGTTTGGTATTGAAAAACTAAGAAAAACACAAATTTCTACTTAGGAAGAAATTCTTGGTTCAAGTAATCCAAATTAAAAAAATACAGTACACATTAAAATACAACTATAAGGAACTCTACCTCATCTGTCTTAAAATTAATCTTGCTTTGAAATGAAGAAGAAGTCCAGACAAACTTATTCAGATTCCATTGAGATAAATTGGTCAATCATGGTCTAAATACTCTTTCAAAAAAGACAATATTCACATTAATGGTCTCAATTTTTAAGGAACTATATGCAATCTATTTCTTTCAGTTAATCTGCTCATGAAGTGCTTTTTAAAATGATACCTACAGTATTATGTGTCTGTGAACAATGAAAAATTCCTGGGCTCCAATAGTTGACCAATTTTCCTTTAAAAAAAATAAAACCATTTTACTGGAGCATCTATTAATACACAGATCTAACTCACCAGTATATAATCAAGCCTATTGCCCCTGTATCATTTAACTTTATTTACGACGGTTGTAGCATCCAGGGGTTATGTAATTACCTTTTGTGAACTTCTGACAAGCAAGGTCAATAGAGAAGCCAGATTCACTTAACCACCATGTTACTAATTTAACAACTGTGGTGATTCACTTAACAACTGTGACAAGGAAGATTGTAAAATGGGGCAACATTCATTTAACATCTGTCTTGCTTAGCAAAGGATATTTTGGGCACAATTGCATATCAAGGACTATTTATATTTTCAATTTGGTCTTTCAGATCTTTTTACCTTATGGCTGCTATAGTTGTCTACCATCTTGTGACTGGCTATCCTTTTCTTCCACTTTTCCCAACAATAGCGACTTGTTGAAGAATCTCAAAACATTCAATTATTATTTTTCATAAATGAAAACTTTAATAAAAACTTTAATTCCAAGAAATACATGTAAAACTGTTTCATATCAATAGAAAACAACTATTAAGGAAAATTAATTTTTACTTTATCTTACTAAAAAGTATGCATCAATTATGTATATTTTAAATATATATTAAAATAGGTATTTTGTTTGGACTAAAAAAGGGTCAATTAGGTTTCAGGCCAGGATGACTGTATAGAACACAGCATTGGCTCCACTTGTTGATGACTGTAGCTGGAACTAGGATGATGGTAGTATACCCATTTTTGTGCTTCCTGACCTCTCATAATGGTCAAAGCTTTGACAGTTTTTGATACATCAATAAATTATTCTTCTGAACCAACTGCAAAGTTTGGTAGGAGGCGTTATACTATGGTTTATTTATTCATTAGATTTTTATCCTGCCTTTACTACTTTATAACAAACTCAAGGTTGTGAATATACATTATACTCTTTCCTCCCGCGCAATAACCCTGTGAAGTAGGGTAGGCTGAAAATGGGAGTACAGAATATGAGTTGAAGAACTTGGAAGTCTTCTAATCCGTCCTCAAGCAGGAGACCTATCCCATTCCAGACAAATGACTGTCCAATCTCTTCTTAAAAATCTCTAGTGATGGAACACCCACGACTTCCGGACATAAAACATTCCACTAATATTTGTCCTGTCTTCAGATGCTTTGGAGAACAGAGACCCAACAGTGATTCAAAAGCAGACAAGCAACTTTAATAACTAAGGAGGGACTGGAACTTAGTGTCCTTAACACCAAACTGATTCTTTCCTCTGTGGCTTGTTTCAATTTCTGTTGACAAAGAGCTGTTCCTCTGTTCCTCACTTGGACCTACCTCACAGCTCAATGCTCCTTTTCCTTTGCCATTAGTTTGAATCCACTGGGTGAGGTCATCCCTTAGTTGGGAGCCTTGTATCAATAGGTCAGCAGATGGTAGAGGCGCTTTCATCCCCTCTAGCATTCTGACTAGAGAACGCTGCTAATTCCACACACCTTAAAAGTTGCCAACTTAAAAAAAACACTACTAAATTAACCTCTACTGAGAGAAAAAACGATTGCTTGTGTTTGAGCCTAAATAAAAATAACACATCTTTGCATTTTACATTTAAATGTAACCAAAAATTACATTTATGTAATCTGTGTCCTTATTGTTGTGCTGCAACTAAAATAATGAGTATTTTTAATACCCTTGGTTTACTTTAAGAAGGGTATCAAGAAGTTCTGAAATGCACTCTTTTTTCTTTTTTAATTTGTATTCAATAACACAAAACTAGACATACATCACAAATAACACATATATTCACAAATCAGTTTCCCGACAGTTTCGTGG